>CM029270.1:22542892-22657024 GCA_016920895.1 Vaccinium myrtillus
TGAAAGAAATTTCTTAGTTTCATGCAATAAGCCTATATCGTTGTTTGCCAGTAAGATATCATCGACATATAACACTAGAAAAATAAATTTGCTCCCCCTGATCTTAAGATAAACACATTGATCCATAGCATTTTCCTTAAAACCAAAAAAGGAAATTACTTGGTCGAACTTTCAGTACCATTGGCGAGATGCCTGCTTTAAGCCATAAATGGATTTCTTTAGTTTGCAAACCAAATGTTCTGATCCGTTAGTCTCAAAACCTTCTAGTTGCACCATATATATGGTTTCTTCAACGTCACCATTGAGAAACACAGTCTTTACATTCATTTGGTGAAGCTCTAAATCATAATGAGCTACAAGTGCCATAACAATCCTTAGAGAGTCTTTCGATGATACCGGAGAGAAAGTCTCTTTATAGTCAATGCCTTCCTTTTGAGTAAAGCCTTTAGCAACAAGACATGCCTTATATCTTTCGATATTGCCTTTTGAGACCCGCTTGGTTTTAAATATCCATTTACAACCAACAGGCTTGACAACTTTAGGCAATTCGACAAGATCCCAAACGTTGTTGTCACTCATGGACTTTAACTCATCTAATATGGCATTCATCCATTTTAGGAAGTTAACACTTTGTTTGGCTTGACTGAAAGATATGGGGTCATCTTCCAATCCTATATCAAACTCATGTTCTTGGAGATAAACCATATAATCATTAGGAATCGCTGATCTCCTCTCCCTATTGGATCTCCTAAGTGGCACCTCTACTTGAGTTTGTTGTGGTTCTTCTGTATTAGTAGGAGGCAACTCATGATTAGTTTGGTGGTTTGCATCCGCATCCTGTACAAGTACAGGTGTAACCACCTTAACAGTCTCAATTGGAATCATAGGAATCTCAACTTGTTCCTCTTCAAATAAAAAATTTTGTGTTTGTGCACTCCCACTACTTTCAACATCCTCAATAAATTTGGCATTATCCGTCTCAATTATGGTATTTGTGGAAGGACAATAAAATTTAAAACCTCTTGACCTTTCAGAGTATCCAACGAAATAGCAGCTAACTGTTCTTGAGTCCAATTTTCTTTCATTGGGCCTATAAGGCCTAGCCTCAGTTGGACAACCCCAGACATGGAAATGCCTAAGACTAGGCTTCTTTCCAGTCCACAACTCGTATGGGGTTTTAGATACTGTTTTACTTGGTACTCGAGTAAGGATATAAACTGCAGTCTTTAAGGCTTCTCCCCAAAAGGAATCAGGTAAAGATGAATTGCTTATCATGCTTCTAACCATATCCTTAAGGGTCCGGTTTCATCTCTCAGATACACCATTTTGACGTGGTGTTCCTGGCATGGTGTATTGAGGTACAATCCCACATTCTTCCAAGTATCTCGCAAAAGGCCATGGACGTTGTTCGCCTGATCCATCATATCGACCGTAGTATTCACCACCACGATCGGATCTAACAGCCTTAATTTTCTTATTAAGTTGATTTTCAACTTCTGCTTTATAGGCCTTAAATACGTCCGGTGCTTGCGATTTTTCATGTATCAAGTACAGATACCCATAATGAGAATAGTCATATGTAAAAGTGATAAAATACCGTTGACCATTCCAAGAAGCCGTAGGGAATGGACCACAAAAATCGGTATGTATCACTTCTAAAATGTCTAAACTCCTATTGGCACCAAATTTTCTTATGTTTGTTTGCTTCCCCTTTATGCATTCAACACAAATTTTGAAATCTGAAAAATCAAGAGAATCAAGAATTCCACTTGACACAAGCCTTTCAATTCTCTCTTTCAAGATATGTCCCAAACGCTTGTGCCACAAAACGGAGGAGTTCTCATTAATTAATTTTTGCTTTGTACCATAGTTGTCAACATGTAAAGTTTCATTAAACTTTAAGTGTGAAGCATCCAAGTCTAACCTGTATAGACTATCAACTAGAGATCCAGTACCAATAATATTTGAATTTTGGAAAAGATTGAAACCTCCGTTACCAAATGAACAAGTATAACCGGATTTGTCCAAACAGGAAACATAAATTAAATTCTGTCTAAATGACGGTACATAAACAGTCTCATCCAGATCCAAATAAAAAACCAGATTCTAATTTAAGTCTACAGACTCCAATTGCCTCAACACGAACTTTATTGCCATCCCCCATATAAATAAACCTTTCGGCATCAGTGGGTGTTCGGCTCTTAGACAACCATTCATAGACACACTTATGTGACTAGTGGCACCCGTATCTATCCACCAAGTGTTGGGTGGTACTTCAGCTAAATTAAATTCCTTATGATCGAATTTGTTTTTCTTAGTGCCCAAATAACCCAGAAAATATGTTGGAATGTTGTTCAAATTGACAGATATAGAAGATGTATTCACTATAACAATACAAAAGAGAAGCTCACGATTAACAAATATCAATAATGCAATGATAATTATAAAAAAACTTGATTATAATTATCATGCAAAAATTGGTCTAATTGTAGGGGGAAACAATTTAGACAAACAGACATAAACTAAAATTCACAAATATTTATGTCTTTAGTGGTGGGCCCTGTCGAGAAACCTAACGCAACATCATAACCAAGTCTTTGGACAGTAATTATAACATACAAGTGGTCTTCTCAAAAATAAATAAGGCTAGTTAACATGAACAATATAAAATAGGCCTGGCCAATCAAAAGCCTTCCTTTGGGCCGACTTTTGAACGCATAGGTAAATCCTAAAAATTATATTTTTCAAAAGATTAACTACCTTATACCGTTTAAATCCGGCCAAGTAATAATCTTCCTTTGGGCCGATTATTACCCGCATGAATTTAAACGTAACTTTATGTAATCCAAAACTGTTACCTTCAAGTTTAAGAAAATCTCCATAATAAAGCCACTTTGGTGGCTTATTACTTTAATTCTCCTAAGCCCTAGGTATGGACTACAAAATAATCTTTATGCCCCGCAAATAAAACTTTAGTCTCTAATAGAAACAAGTAATTACTCGTAGTCGCACTGTATTTTCCATGACGGCATAAAAAAAACGTTCAAATCCTTTAAACAGCAGCGTACAAGCAGTCAAACCATGTTGGTTCAAAAATGGTCTTTCTGTAGTAATAGGTACCAACCAATAAAAAAAAAAATACAGTATTAATAAACATAGGTTTGATTCTTATGATTGGTGACCAAAGTCCATCAGATTTCTCAAGGAGTTGGAAACGTATTTCTATGCCGCGTGGTCGTCATGCAAATCGAAACAGTGTTAGTAAGGATTTTAGATCAATTAAATAATCCGTTGATTGATCTAGAATCTATAAACTGTAAAAATCGAATACAGACAACAATCAGAAATCTATTGGGATTAAAGTCATTCCTCGTTTCCTGAATCAAGGGAAAAACAAACCTTATATTTTCCTCAATAATCTGACAATAGGCTCTAATACCACTTGTAGGATTTTCATAAGAAACCCTAAATCCAAGAACTCATGTCAAACCATTGAAGAAAATAATAGCGGATGCGTACCTGTCGTCATGGAGGATGAGAACATTGTGTGTGGTTGTTCGTCTTCCACCTCCAAAGCTCTACTCTTGATCTTGACCTTAGTCTCACACACGATGGGATGGTATGAGAAAGAGATTAGGGTATGAAAAGAGATTAGAGTTTGGGTGACTTAACCACATATTTATAAAGATTTGCTCCATCATACCATCATAATGATAACCCTAATGGGTCCTGAATGGTCTCTACACTTAATAATAGCCCTCATAAACCACTTAACGCGCGTGATAAAACCCAAATACGTCTTTAATAGAGATTTGTCAATTACCCTGGTCACATTAATTAAAAAATACATCAATATTTCAACAATCTGACGAAACACTACTCAAACCTTATTCGACAATATAAAATATCTAATAATATGATCTATGCAGACCCACCTACAGAAAATTGCTAACAGAGGAAACCTGGCGAGAAAATTTTTCCTCGCCAATTCTTTTAGCGAGAAAATTTGGTGTTTTGGTGAGGAAACTAAATCCTCAGTATCGACCTTTTTTGGTGTAGTGTTTGTTAGCCACAAAATACATCAATATTTCAACAATCTAACGAAAATGACTGTTCAACACCCATTTTGGGTGCTACAATTAAGGGGGGAGAGAGAGAGCACACAATGCTGCTGAGTGTCACAGTGCCACGCTGGGTGGTGCAAGGCAACTAGAAATGCTCTTTGGCTTGGCAAAACTTACATTTGCCGGAAGCAGCAAGACTCTAGCTGCTCTTATAACCTATTTGCTAGCATTTATAAGCTAATTGTATATAGCTTATCATTTATTTGGATTTTTGAGCTAATATTGCAGGTTCTCTGTTTTTCTATTTATTAAGTAATTAATAATACGCAAATGACAAAAGAGTCAGTCTTTCCATTTCAGATACATAAATCATAGGAGTAACTTACTTGACAATTTGTTTAACAAAATAAGTTAAATTATTTTCATATTTTATGTTACACGTACAGTTTACAACCTTATCTTCCTTCTTACCAATTTTTTTTTTTTTTTTTTTTTGGTTAAAGTAAAAAAAAATAATAATAAAAAAAAACTTATATGCTTATAAATTCACTATAATAATAAAAATGCATGTTCTCATGTGAACTCAAGAGGAATAGGTTATGGGAGAAAGGAGTGGCACGTGGGAGGGAGGTGGATTAGCGTGCAACCCATGTGAAGGAGGCTGGTCCACGGCCCACTCCTTCAAAAAGAGGAGAATCTAGGGTTAAAAGGGTCAATAAGAAATGTCCACATCCCACCTTAAATATCAAACCCCACATTGCATTGAATAATTATACTCAAGCCAACCATAATCTTGAATATATTTAATATTAAAAACTCTTTGGAACCATGCCAAGTAATAATGAGATTACAACCTATAACAACTAGTACAACCATTTAATTTTTAAAAAACATTATAATAATAAATAAAAAAAAGAGACAAACTAGAATATAACTAAAGCACACTTTGATTTCATTAGCCTATTATGCTTTCCTAGCAAAGGAATCATCACCAATTCAACACAATATCTTATCTAAGTAATTTAAGTGGAAAAAGAAAAAGGAAAACCAACACACATTCCATGTAGAGAAGAAAAGTTGCTACCTCCCCCACACACACTCTATGATACAAGATACATATATGTATATATGGCGAGTATGATGATGAGTTTCTGCTAAACCCAGCCGAGCGAGTCGATTCAGTGTTTCGCGGGCGTTGGAGGATGGCATTGGTAGCACTTGGCAAAGAGCCCAAATGTGTCAACTTGCCTAACAAAATTGGTCATGCTAGCCCATCCGCCGAACCCAAAACCGACTACGAATACCCAACCCACGATGAAGATGTTAATCGCGTACATGCCAGTCCAACTAGGCATGAAAAAAGGAGGCTTCTCCGCTGCGTTCTGCAAAATTCAAGAACCAGTGTTAAATAATGATCTACAAGATTAGAGTACTAATAAATGAAGTTGTATCATGTCTCTTGAGGAAAAAATCAATTTGGTCCAATTCAAACCATTTTAAGGAGCCAATCATTTTTTAGACTTTAGGTTGTAAGTTGAAGTTTATGAATTTTTAAATAACAACAAGAATCTGTAAAAGCATTTGGATGATATGCGTGGAATAAAATTTACTAAAAGAATTTGTAAGTGATAAATTTTCCTAGTCTGTAGTTTGTTTCTAGAAATGCCTCAAGGTATAATGGCATTTTCAGAGTGGCGGCCAAACATGCAAAATCCCATAATACAGAAATCAAAATACAAAATCTTCGTCCGCCAAACAGGCTCTAAGGATAAGTAGGTATGTTTCTATCTAAATCCTAATGGTTTTCACATTTCATGGTGTCAAACAAATAAGGTAAATAGGTCAAAGTTAGTCAACATCTAAGCCAGAAGAACATTTCGGACATAACAACTTAAGACTGTAGCATATAACTAAACGGAAAAAGATATGCCACCTATATATATATATATATATATATATATATATATATATATAGTCTCATCTATTACTTAATTTTCATACACTAACCATTAAATACTAATAGTACTAATATTGTACCAGTGGCTGCTCTCTCTCTCTCTCTCTCTCTCTCTAGATATCGTAAAGCAGAATATGGGAATCCCCAAAAATATAGGGGGTGCCCACTAAAATACCAATAATGACCAACATATAGGCCTTGCACACCAAGGTAATCTCAAAATTACAAAAAAGAAATTCTTCAGAGGGGTACAAGAGTATTTCTGTAAAAACTGGCTGAGGAGATGCATGAATCATTGATTATGCCTGCAAATGGATGGATAAGAATAGTGCTGGTGCTGGACGGAAGTGAATAATTGTAGAGAGAGAGAGAGAGAGAGAGAGAGAGAGATGTACCTGGCGGGCAGATGCTTTTCTGTAAGTGAGCATATGGGCAAGAGCTGGGATGATGTAGACTGTAAAGCTAACAAGGAGAGCCCCAACAGCTGAATTAATGGGCCCAAAGAAGGGGAAAATAATGGCCAAGAACCATATTGGAATTACTACTGGTAGCCTTGCAACTGCCCTTAAGCATATGCTCTTCGTGTCGTGCATTCCAATCACCTTCTCCCATACAAAGTACAAGGGTGTACAAGCAAATCCAAAAGTTATGAACTGCATCCACCCAAAGTCACAAACACAAATCACCCCGGACGTTCAGTTAGTTACGTACGTTTTATTGCAAAATATTTCAAAAAATATCAAATTGAAAGATTAATAATCTTATTCAGAACAAAAATATCGACCTGGTGAATGAGCATGAGAATGACAGCGGCATCACGCCAATGGGTCTTGGGGAGGAGGGAGAAGGCATTGGAGTGGTCTAGTAGTTGGTCGCCAAATGCCCAGTAGACCGCGGATGCCGAAGGGAGTGTTAACGTGAAGACGTAAAGCGTGGCCATCAAATATATGTACTTGAATTTCTGGGGTTTCCACATTGCGTGCATAATTTCTCTGCAAAAATTAGTCAAGTTAATAGTATAATTATTCTGTTTCTTGGGTCAATAAAAGTTGGAAAATTAGTCTCAAAGCAATTTATTAGTACCCATAATGCTATAAAGTGACTATTTAACAATAACACTGCAATATCTACTAGTATAATAAACGTAGTGATTAGACAGGAACCTAATCAAATACTCCACCTAGTATAATTATGATGCCTTTTTTATAACTGAGAAAAACATTCATAATGATTTCGAATGATCCAAGATTTCGAATGATCCAAGATTTCGAATGATCCAAGACACTTGGGGGCTCTGCTGAGGTCAGCAGGCCAACAACCCCATCCACGCCGTCCATTTCGGAACGTAATCAATACTCCACCTAGTCAAATCTCACTTCTCTGAGAAAAACATCCGAGCGAATGCCAAGATTTGTTTGAATGATCCAAGAACTGGGGGCTGTTAATCCGCGAATGGACCCCATCCAATGGGCAACGAGATGGCCAAAGTGTAGTTGGCAGGGCCTACCGACTCCCACAGACAGCAGGCCAATAACACTGCAATATCTACTAGTATAATAAACGTAGTGATTAGACAGGAACGTAATCAAATACTCCACCTAGTATAATTATGATGCCTTTTTATAAACTGAGAAAAACATTCATAATGATTTCGAATGATCCAAGACACTTTCCGAGCATGGGCATGCGACCCTTAATTATTACTAGTACCAAGATGATTATACTCGCCTGAAAAGACCAAAGTACCCTTGGATTCTTTGGAAGTGGAGAATCAGGAATACGCATGAGAGAAAAGTAGATGCTCTCTAGATCTGTACTAGCACTACCAGTAGGAAAAATGACTCATTTGGCCGTTTCACTATTTGTGTTCAATTTGGGTACCTGCTGACCGCAAGGCTCGGCAGGCCTTGTCGAGCCGATTGGAACCGTCCGAAAGTGTTTTGAACGGTCCACATTTTGAGGGGTGCCGAAGGGTGCTTTGGGTATTTTATGGACCGTTCGGACGGTCCTCTCAAACGTGTTTTGGGTATTTTAACACGTTTAAACGGTCCTGATTGGCTCGACAGGTCAGCGAATTCTCACTTTGGGCTGCGGGAGAAATGTTATTTTCTCAGCAAACAAACAAAACTTATACTAGTTTTCTAAATATGATTCTGTCAGCGACCTCAAGCCCCAATGTGGCCGGCAAAAGCTAGCAGAGAAGCCAAGTATAGAGAGAAGAGAAGAAGAAGAAGAAGAAAACAGCAAACAAAAGACGTATATACTAGTTCTAAAATATGAAATAATTTCTGTTCTATTGATCATATACTCCGGCCTATTTATGTAGGTATGTTCATTTATTAAAAAAAATAATACTATTAGTAGTATATAAAAGAGATGAAAGAGCTTACACTGTGACAGCATGTCCACCGAAGGTGTACAATATATTGGTGGCGCCTGTGAAATACAACACAAGCTTATTGGGAGCAGAGTGTTGCACATCTTCAACCTGCAATTCAACATACCATTCACACACTTAATTGCTGGAAAATACCCAGAAAAGTTTCAAACTTGTGGCTACTTCAAGAAACATATTTACGAATTCTTTACTACAAAAATGAAAGAATTTTTTTCGGAGCAGAAACAATTTGTTAAAAAAGAATCAGCCAGTTTGGTCAACACCTCTGCAACTATTGTCAGTCTCCAAATTATTAAAACAATACCACTGTATAGTACTATAATATAACCACGAATTTTCTGATGTATTTTTCTGATGAAGTCTACCTGGCCATGAACTAGGGCTGCAATGGTCAAGTACCAGGCAGTGTAAGTGGTCATCCCAAGGCCTAGAAAAGACCAAATCCGATAGTTGTGAAAGGAGGGTATGAACACAGTGGTGGCACAGCAAGCTCCAAATATATATGTCCATGTCCTTTTGTCCAACTTGTCATTGATGTAGTAAATGTTGCTGATTACACCAACAACAAACCAAAAAAAAAGTACACTACTCAAAAACAAAATTGAGAAAAATCCCACTTCACAAAATTCAAAAACTCATGAAAAACCAAACATAAAAGACTTTTAGAAGATACCTTGCACAAGCAATGAGCTGAATGACAGATCCAAACAAAAGAAAAGTACAGTTGAAGGCCAGACCTACTGCTTTCCAGTAAGGTCCCAGCAACCCATCAAGCACTTCAAACCACTGACATCTCACAATATTTACCAGATTAGTCCCTTATCAGCAGAACTCACAATGTTAGGAATTACTTGCAAATGCATAACACAGGATCCAAAAGCCCGTACGGATGGTTAAGAGAGCAAAACCCACCTGTATGACATGGTTTTTGAAGCTAAAATTCTCTTTCTCCTTCCGGGTTCGGTACTCTATGTATAGAACACTGATGAGATATGCCGTCCAGCTTCCAAGGATACCGTAGAAAATCTGGAATAGAATCCCTGATAGCATGCCCAGTTGAGAGAAAGAGTATGGCAGTGTTAATAGAACTTGTGCAACCTGTGATCAAGTCAGTCTAATCAGTTTACTGAATTCTTGAAATTAATGGGTGTTTTCATATATGTAGTTCATACATACTTGATTGGAAGCACAACTGAACCAAGCGTCCCAAGCAGAGCCACCATGCCATAGGAAGCTCTTGACATTGAACATGGAGTTATCTTCTTCTGCTACTTGTTTTTCTTCTTCTTTGCCTCCATTTTCTGACTCGTTGAAAGTGGAGACTATGGCTTCCTCTGCCTGCTTCTGAGCCAACATTGTGTTTGATTTCTCCCCCCAAATTCCACCAGATCTGAAACACCAAAAAGACAGAAAATGAGACTAACTAAACTCTCCTCCAGAAATGAAATCACAAAATATTTTTCAGAGATCCAAAAATCCTAAATTTGTAAAATCCAAAAGTTATGCAAAAATAAGAAGGATTGCTCCGCACACCACAACATCACACAAGAAGTAGAAGAACAATTCACTACATAGGACTGGGATCACAAGGCTCAATTCTCACACCATACAGTCACTTAGAATGGTCTCTCTTTGATAAAAGGAGATTCTATTAATTATTATGTAGACAATACAGTACCTCACAGAAAACTAAAACAAGAAAAGAAGAAATAAAGTTTTCTCATACCTTCTTGTTTGATGATAAGTCTCTTTGCGGAAAATTCCAAATGGATTTATACTTAAGTTGTAGCAGTCTGAGCTAACAGATGGGTATTGATGGGTGAAATGAAAGCACAGAGAGACTAGAATTGTGGCAGGGGATTTGATAGCTTCATTCCAAGATTCGGTAGATGAAGAGAGATATGGTGTAGTATTAATTAAATGAATGGCCACCCAAACCCAAAGAGATAATAATTGCTGTGCTGTGGTTCAGCTGGAAAATCTGTCGATTACATAAACGAGGTCAATTGAATGAGGGAGCATGAAAACCCAGAATTTCTGCAGAGGGGAAAAGGGACAGAGCCGAAATCCCAAACCCAAAGGCGGCTAGAGGCCTTAAATAGCAGCAGCAGCAGCAGTAGAGATCAGAAGCTTACCGGTTACAAGAAAGCTCCACTTTTTTTTTTATCCTATTTCACTACACTCGTCTATAGTGTACGCATTATTGTGATGTGCAAATTTACGGCTTCACAATGGTGTTTGAACACACCCCTCTCTCTCTCTCTCTCTCTCTCTCTCTCTCTCTGTATGTGTGTGTATTTCCACTTGTGATTCGATTCTTGGGTGTGTGCAATAAAGACAGAGACTCGTTGGTTGGGTTATGATCAGTAAGGAGTCGACGGAGAGAGAGAGAGAGGGAGGCGCGTTTTTATAGGCCCAATAAAAGCATCTCCCAACGGCTGAAAGTGTGATTAGTGGTAGACTGGTAGGGGCCAACATTTAGCATTATCGGATACCAAATTACCAATGTGTGGAAAATTAACAAGATTTTGTTAGATTGTGCTATATGAAACTGACCATTAGAGAGAGATTATGTCGGATATCATATTTATGTGTAATAATAACAAAGAGATAAAAGGGGATTGATATTTATTACCAGTCATCGCCATTTTCTGGACTCGTGATAACAAATCACTCATTAGAAAAGAGAAAATTATCAAGTATTAGTTGCCATGGAGTATGTTTTTATGATCAATTTTAAAGGATGAGGCCAAATTTGATTTTACAAATATACTACGAGTAGATATGGAAAATTGATTTGGCTAAGATCATTTAAATATATGAGGGCTTTTTCTTTTACTTTTCTCATAGATGATGTGTAGCTATTTCGCTACAAGTTTTGCGGTGGTATCAACAATATGTTTTGTTCCTTGGTAACCACAACACCTGGTCCTACGTGGGAGAACAAGCATGCTCATTCCCTAAAGGGGCATGGACTATGACTGTTTGAGGAATTTGGTACTTAATCTTGATCAAGGTAAGATCAGCCTTGTCGATGGACCGAGCTATACCCTTGGCAGCAAACTTAGGCTGGTGGCGAGTGCTCTCTTGACACTCTTGGACCAGAAGTGGTACTAAGAGAAGGATAAGGAAGGATAACGGTTTGGCCTACCATAAGAAGAGGCCCCACAAAAACAACAAAGGACCAAGGTGTTGGGTTCACAGGTCACACACACACACACACACAATGAAATCAGAGAAAATCACTTATATACATCACCATATACAAGTGATACAAAAAACTCCCGGGGAAGCACCACGGCTTCCCTCTCCGACTCACCCTCTCCTTGATCGACTACATTGCTACCACCACATCTCACCTCTCAAAAACAATCAGTACTTATAGGGATTCTCTGGGAAACGAACAAAACAAGGGGAGAGAGTCAAGATTTGCTTTCAACAAATACGGCTGATCTCTATCCCAATCTTTGACTAGGAGCATCTTGACCCACTTGGGTGAATTCCAACACAAGGATGAACCATCAACTTCCATCACTTCATCTACCTTGTAGGAGGCCATAATGGCAATAGGGGTGAATAAAATAACCGTAAAATCGCGAGTCTAGTCCAAACCAATCCAAATTGAATGGTTTGGTTCGGTTTTTTAGTAATGTAGTTTAGTCCCAGTTTTAAAAAATCAAAAATGGTGTTAAATAGTTTGGTCTATGAATTTACATTAATGGTTACATTAATGGTTCTTGTTCTAAACCGATCCGAACCATATATATGTGCATGCATATATATGACTACACATAGATATAGAATCCAATTTGATTTGAGTACACTGAACAAACTTTTTCCCATGTTTAATTAATTCATAATTTAATGTTCAATTCCACTGCCCTATTCTTTCACTTCCAAGATTAATTGCTTAAACTTCTATATATGATCATAACATATTCCTAAAACTAGAATACACTAAACATACTAGCTTGTTGACATTAGTTTATTGTTTTCTTAATTTTTTTCTTGGTAACGAATTTAGCAATCTAATGCTCTATTCCGTAGCCCTATCCATTCACTAATTATTGGTATTCTACTCTTCTTTAGTTGGTTGATAGCGATTTTAATAGAATTAGTTTTAATATAAGTTTTGGTTCAATTTATCTTTGCAATTTTAAGTAATTTAAATAGTTTATGAAGATGATATCTCAATTTCAAAATTTGTTTATTATCCCTCACTTACTGCTCGTTCTCTGAAATAAGGGAGTAAAAGATAGGTATAAAACAGACCACTAACAGGGCTACTTAGCTCGACTAAATTACATGTTAGGGTTTGGTTGATCTGCTCAACCTTCCATATCCAAATACACTGGATAACTATGAATCCCTGAATCCCCACCCTAAATGGGATTCACAGGTAAGTTAGGACTCTCATGTACTACCTCAATCTCTACTATAACCACAAACTATCCAATCCCTTTGGTGTTCCTAATCTTATGGAATTATAGGGGCTCAGGACATTGGATCCATCTGGTGTAAGCCTTATCAACACCCAACGATCTTAGAATCCAGTCCTAACAGGACTTTACCTCATAAATCGCCTATATAACTCATCCCCATGCAACAGGGATAGGTACGCAACTCTTGCATTTCAAATAGCTTGAGTTTATCCTATATTCTCCACAAATATTCTAACTTAGGCATCTAAGGGGTGTTGGTTGGCACTACACCAGTGTCTAGACTTCTTTTGCATGTGATCGAGATCTACCACGCCAAAAGTCGACTTATCAAACCTGCAATAACTTTATTTAGTTCCCCATGTAAAGTTTTTTTCCGGACTTACAAATTTCTTATGGATTTGCTCCTTTGTTTTCCACATCTACAACCGGGAGTTTATAAGTGAATTTACATTTTTTTTTTCATAAATTCCTCCATAGTTTCTAGGTATATCTTGAGACCGGTAGCTTAGTGGACTTCAGATGAAGTAGATAACGATAAATTTCCGAAACGAAATTTCTAACTTTGCCGATCATAAACCTGAGAGTCATTTGTAAAATAGGATCCGTAGATCCGTATCTCAAAAACCAAGTCTTCAGACTCCCAAAAATGGTTTTGCTTATAACTTCTAAGGATAATTGAAGGGTGATGATGGAAAATCGCAAAGTAAAAAACATTGACACATCCCGAAAAGCCTCTCTCCAAAAATCATCTCTTACTCTTAAACCCTAGCCCCCGCAGAGGGGAACGGCATCCCTGGCTGCCGAAATTTTTACTCCTCCTCCCCCTATTTTGTTTTTGTTTACTAGTTATTTTCATTGAGGTTTTCTCCCTGCCGCCACAGCCCATGAAGACGCCATCACGTGTATCAACGACGATTCCGCTGTTGTCCAGTACCCGAATTCATTTAAGGAGCTTCCTCAAGAAGCTTTCGGATCTGCAATCTATGCGTGGCTTCTTGAGCAGTCCGATTCTTTTCCGAATGCACCGATTGGCACATGCATGGGGTTTATAGTGGCTCCATTCGGCCTCCACGCTTCTTCAGTTGTCCTTCTTGTGCCTCTGCTTGTGGTCCAGTAATTGCTTTGATTCCCACACATGCTCAATTTGGATTTGGTGTTTGAGACCTGTATTCGTGTTGTGAGAGATGAAAAAAAATGAAAACGTAAGTAGCCTCCCAGTTCCTCCCTACGACTTCTTTGGATGTGTAACTAGCCATTTAGCAGAACTCGGCACTGGCATACGTGTTTGGGTAATCGGAAGTGGTTGCATCTGTAACCACAAAGCTTTGTTGAAATGAGGACAGATCTGGTTCTGTTTATGGTGGGCATTTTGATGATATTTTGGATTATGGGTTGTTCTTTTGGCCTTTTGCCCACATCCTTTTTATTTTTTAGTATCTGACTAAGTTAAGGGACTTGGTTCATCCTTTTTGTTGGTCTTCAACGCTTTGACATCGTATGTTCTGACTCTCGTATAACCTCTATCTGCCATTTGTTTTTTTGGTTATTTTGTTGTTTGTCTACTTGCATGCATTCTTCCTTAGTTGTGTCGCTTGGCTTCATGTCTTGTGGGCCTGTTGTTTTGCAACAATCTATTATGTGTGATTTTGAGCATTTCAGTATGCCTCGGCGTAGTACTTGTGTAAGAGTCCAAAATGTCCCACATCGGTGGGATTTGGAAAAGTTGAAGAGAATATATTACGAATCGACCAACTACTGTATAACTTGAGGTTAACCTTTTGAGCCACATGGTTAGGCTAAGAGTTAGCAGGTCAGCTAGGGCCGGTCATTACAGGTGGTATCAGAGCTTGCACCAACCGGAAGTGTGAGGCGGGTCCCGCAAGAAGACGTGCTTGGGTGGGCCCAACAAGGGAGGAGCTTGAGGTGCTTGTCATGCTTGGATGGGTTCCACCTGGGAGAGAAGCTTGAGGAGCTTGTCGTGCTTGGGTTGGTCTTGTCTCACATCGCTTGGTGGGTGGAAGTGATGGACCATGTGGTGCAACGGGGACGTTACAGCCAAAGTGGGGAGATTGTAAGAGTCCAAAATGTCCCACATCGGTGGGATTTGGAAAAGTTGAAGAGAATATATTACGAATCAACCAACTACTGTATAACTTGAGGTTAACCTTTTGAGCCACGTGGTTAGGCTAAGAGTTAATAGGTCAGCTGGGGCGGGTCGTTACAACTTGTCCCTCCCTTCCTGGTCGGATTGGCCTCTCTCCTTTCCCCTCCCCGTCCAGTCCAGTTCGTTGCTACCTTTCCCCTCCCCTGTCAGGCCAAACGTTTCACAATTGTGGTTGAGGTTATGCCTTTATGTGCATTTCTATATGCCCTTTCGTAGTACTTCTATTTTCAATATCCCACATAATCCTTATGTTTCTCTCTCAATTGTAACGGCCTCCGCTCTCCGGTTTCCCTCCCGTCCGTTCCAATCGTTTCACAATTGTGGTTGAGGTAATGCTTTCATATGCATTTCTGTATACCCTTTAGTAGTACTTTTTGTGTCATTTTTCTCTTCCTTTCAGACTTATTTTCCCTGTTTGGTCTGATTGTTTCACGATTGTGGCTAAGATAATGCTATTTATGCATTTTTGTATGCCCTTTCGTAGTACTTATTTTGACCTTTTCACTTCCTCTTCTCTGTTGCCTCGATTGGAACGGTTTCCCATCTCTAGTCTCCCTTCCCCGTCCGTTTCGATCATTTCACATTTGGGTAGATGATTTGCTCGGGTTTCTTGATTCATGCATGCAAGCCTGCTTTTATGGACGCCGTTAAAATCATGGGTGATCTAGACATGTTTGTGTTTACTTTTTCTTTGTTAGTGTTATGTGGCATATAGTTGCTATTGGGATTGTTAGATGTTAGGATGTCGGTAGTGCCGGTATGATGTTTAGTTCTGTTTGGATGTGGGCAAGGATGGAGCCAAGGGGGGCTAGTAGGGGCAATCCCCCCCCCCTACGTCTTAAAAAATTCGTACTATTATATTAGAAAAAAATTATTTATCATCAAACTATATAGTCCTGTCCCCCCTCCGTTTTTCGTTGAAAAAAATAATATGAACAACTTTAATATTTATACTAAAATTGGTTTTAATGAGGTAATTACAATTCTTTTAAACAAAACAACCCCAAAAATTATAACCCAACTCACTTCAGGGACTCAAGGCCCGTTCACTTTTAAAAACTAAGGCTCACTGAAATTTCGGAAGTCCAAAACTCTTTAACGTGGTCTATGGACATCAAAGTGAAGGAAAAAGAAAAGAGCAAAAGAAATTAGGGGCTCCCAAAACATTCGATTCTCAATTGCAAGAATTGAACAATGGAGTTGCTTATTCTCAGTACATTTCTAGATTCTCGTGATGGCTTCAGATCATTCAACATTGAAGATACTTGCAAACTTGCAGAGAAATATTATCCAATGGATTTCATTGAGTAAGAAAAGTACCACTTGAGATATCAATTGCAGAATTATAAGCTTGATGTCTCTAGGCATCCTGAGTTCCAAAATTTGTCAACGATTTCAAAGTTGAGTGAAGTGTTAGCGAAGACAAGAAAGTACACGATATATCATATTTTCGATAATTTGATTCGGCTTATATTAACTTAACATGTTTCAACGACTACAACCGAACGTGCATTTTCTGCTATGAAATGTGTGAAGATAAAGATTTTGTCGCAACAGGATGGAGGACGATTATTTAACAAATTTCTTGATCACTTATATTGAGAAAGATATTGTTCTATCATTGATGCTTTTAATAACAAGAAAGAGTGTTGAGCACAGTTCAAGATGCCTGAGTAGACACAAGATAGGATTAGAAACGTTAATAGTACCTTTTGCAATCTAAGTTGATATTAGAAACATGTTTAGTTTCATATGTATTGGTGTTATTTTGTATATATATTTTTTTTGAGTTAGTAAAAATTCATATCGTTGTCTTAATTTTAAATTTTTTAATGGTGTATATCCGTCCCCCCTACGCCAAAATCCTGGCTCCGTCCCTGGATGAGGGCATTGGCGGATTGACTTATGTGGGATAGTTGGCGTGCATGGCAGTGTGTTCTTGCTAATCCGGGGAAGCTTGGAATTGTACGTGTTACTTAGAGGAAATTTGTCTTCTGCTCACTGAATTCGACTCAATGGTTTGGGAACCAGGTGTGGCTTTGATGGGTCTGGTTAGTCTGGCTTGTTGACAATCGGGTTGACTCGATGGATTGACTTCTTGGGCGACATGGTGTTTTGGTATGGGAATGTTTCTTAGATGCAATTAGGTGCAAATAAGCTCAAGAAGATCACCACATATGCATTTGGGGCTCTCCGCAACAGTTTCTTCCAATAACCATTGTAGCGTCTCTTTCCGGCAGCTTCTCTACCGATTTTAGAGCTCCGTAGTTGGCTTCAATCATCTAGTTACACAACGTCTAACCGTGTCGCGGAGCTCTTGACTATAGGTGTGTGACAGACACTTGGTTCGTAATAATCAGTTTATGCACAGAAGCTTCGTCAACAGCGAAACTACTGGGATGGTTGAACATCGACAAGTCGCATGCAGGGCAACGGACATTTACCAGACTGAATTAGCCAGTATGAAGGTTGTATCCTTCAGTTAATTTTGGTTATGTTTTTTGTCTTCCTGTTTGTAATTTGTTATCTTCAGTTGTATTTGCTTGTACTCGGTGGCTTTTATCTAATGAATTATCTCTCTTTAGCAAAAATAAAAATAAAAATTGAGGGGTGATCCAACACGCCTAAACTCTGTGCATGGTGACGGCTCAGTAATTGTTCTTGAAAACATAAACCCCCTTTTCTCTCGTCTAATGAAAACAAGCATGATATCAACAAATTTTGCCGACTAATGACACTAGGGATTGTCTAAATTGTTAGCGCGGTTATTCAAATGAAAACCATTGAGATATGATTTTTCTTATCTGAAGAGGTCAATTTCTAGATTACAAGTTTTATATTATGCACACATATTATTAATTTATTCTTGTGCCAGTAATAACCTAATTGTAAATTTGCTAGCACTTACTAACTTAGGATTTAGTTTATTTTAAGTTGTTAAGAGATGAAAGAACAGAAGAATTGTAAAGTGAATAAGTTACCCTTAGTCAAGTTTTAAGGAAACAAGTTAAATTTATTAGTCAACAAACAAAACTATAAACTTTAGGGCAAATATCTACTGATTTTTCTTCTCATTTTCCTTTTCCCAACTGTTAAAAAAACAAAAAGTTATCCTTAACTCTTCACTTATTTTATGTTTTTCTTTTCACTAGTCTAAGGTGAAAACCTTGGTGTGGGACTCATTTGGTCCTTCTAAATAATTACTTCCATTTGTTGTCGCATCATTAAATTCGTTTTCCCTTTTCGAAAAAAATTGCAAATTCCTTTAGTGAATAGAAATTCCTGTAAATGTTCTCTAAAATTGAATAACTCAAGAAATACCTCTATTTATTTTTACTATTATGCAAACTGGACTAAAAAAGTGATCCAGATTCCAAACAGCCAAATTGCGAGTCATCACAAGTTTTGACTAATGTAATAAAGCAAAGGTGCATGTGGTATAAGCCAATGAGAGAGTCTCGTGCAGATTTTGTCAAACCTTGTAATTGGACTCCAATTTTTACTTTAGCTTTGTGGGATAAGTGGAGAAAACAATGATTTAAGCATTGGATTTTCCTGATCAAAATTGGGAATATGTTCCGTCGTTGCTTATCACATGGGTCCCCACCATTATACCTTGTTCCACTATCGGCATATAAAAGAAGTAGCAGTAATAATTAAGTTATTTGAAATAAGAAAAGAAAATACTTACAAACTTTAACTCAAATTAAGGAAACCCCACCCGTATGAAATAATATGATTCTTTTTTTCTTTTTTTTCTCTTTAAAGAAACATGCCTATCGCAAAAATATGTAAAACAATACAGAGCAACTCTGGGTTTGGAAATGAGGTTGTATAGTTATAATTTGGCACCAATTATGCAACTCCATGCTCCAATGGTGATAAAAAAAAAATGAGTGAGAATCGATCTTTGACAATTTTTGAGATTTAAAGGAATGTCGAGTTCTATTTTGACAGAACTTTACACTATGGATGATTAACCTACGAAATCAAGTGTTTTTTGTTGTTAGTATTATGTATAGTTAATCTTAGGACACGCATACTTCTTTTTGACAATAAATGTAGTGATTTTTTGGGGGTGCCATCTCCACTTTCAAATCCTGATTCCGCCACTAACCCTTTGATCTAGAGTGGACCAATCCCGGGCATGCCCGAGTCCTAAGCACTCTAACTGCACTTCATCCTAGGTAGGGAGGTGATTGAACTCAGGAATGGGGTCCTAAGGTGCCCCAATAGTGCGGCATCCGAGCCGTTGATCTCGGCAATCAACAGCTTGGATTTCATCTTGGCAATTGACGACTCAGATCTGTAAAGAGTCTAGATGAAATCAGAACCGTTGAAAATACATCCGACGGCTCAGATGGCGCGCAACCCTCACAAAAAAAGTGTGGAAAAATAGTTGTGAGCCGTTGGATCGCGTGAAGGGCATAGGAAACTTTTTTTTGGATCCATATATCTTTGGGTGCAATTTTATGTTACACTTTTTGATACACGCAAAAATCATGCAAGTAAAGGTAAAATCATGACGAATCAAAAAAAAATCATGCGAGTAAAGGTAGAAATCGTGCTGAGTAATTGGTGTTACTATTTAATTTTCCATTCTTTGAGAGAAAAAGTAGAATAGAAATACAGAAAGGGAAAAGAAGAGGCAGATGCATATATCTAACAGGAAAAGAATAAAACAAAACATCTTGGTGGAGAAATTTAATTAGGCATCCTGTTTGAGAATCCTATTTATGTTTCCATCCCTGATGTCATCACTACTTATATTTACATTCTGAAATTGTATGATCAGACCATTGTAGCCTTATTAAGTACAATATTAGTTTATTTTTTCCTTAATTAGTTATACAGTATTGACATTCATAGCTATATATTAGGCCTAATCTATCGAATGCCGTTGGGAAGAGATAATTACCATTAAAAATAAATCAATTCAAATTAGGAAAACAAATCTCTTATAATATTGCTGTAAACACCTTTAGTATATATGTATGTAGATTTGAATTCGAGATGGCCTAATCCCATATCAAATTGAAACCAATCCATTATTCCACTATCAAAACAAAACCCCTCCATATCAGAAGATGATGGGGTGCATGCTATAACGACGACGAAGTCGAAGAGCTCACTAGCGGTGAAGAGAAGGACGTTGTCGGTTCTAGTTCTGACGATACCCCCAAACCCTTCCAACTTTGGGGCAGCGGTGGCGTTGATTTGCACACTAACCGCCATGCTGTCACTGTCACCCTCTCTCTTTCTCCTCTCTCTGCCATGATGTATTTCTTATGGTGGTGGTGGGTTCCAGATCTTACCAATGGCTGTATTGTTTTTCCGATTCAATGGTGTTTTTTTTTTTTTTCCGATTCAATACTAATGGTTTTCTTTTCTGATAAAGTAAAAATGGTAAGTCAATAAAACATGTTCACATGTCCTTTAAACGATGGCTATTTCATACGTTATGGTTTATTGGTTTACCATATTGGGTGATTTGACATGAAATAAATGGTGTATTAGTAAATTGTTGTATTGGTGTATTGGTTTTCTTTTCCAGTAAAATAAAAATGGTAAGCCAATAAACCATATTCACATGCCCTTTAAAATATGGTTATTTCATACAGTGATTATGGTATACTGATTTACCATATTGGGTGATTTTATGTGAAATAGATGTTGTAATAGTGTAGAGATGATTCCAAGTTTCATGGTGTATTTGTTACTCATGATTTTCCACACAGGAGTCATGGTTAATTTGTTTACCATGTTAGGTGATTCGTATAGTGATGGTTTATTAATGTATCATGTTTTCCATGTTTGTTGTCATTATAAATTTTTTTTGTTTGTTGTCATAATAGTTTTTTCATATTTTGTTTGTATTTGTTTGCGTAGTTTTCTTAAATTTAGGGGAGAGAAGGTTAGGAGAGAGAACAAAAATTTTTGGAGAGAGAAAAATATTTTATATATAGGAGAGAGAGAGAAAGTGGGATAAATGAGGAAAGATTTGAAGAGAAAAATATTTAGAAAATTAGGAGAGAGAAAGGGTGGTTTGGGATTTATTTGATTTTGAGGATGCCAACATAATTAATCAAGCCAAGTAGGATGGGGATATAAATAAGTTTCCCAAACAGGATGTCTAATTAAGTTTCCCAAAAAAAAAAATGGCTATAACCTTTTGCATATTTTTGGCACCAAAAATAGTAGTTAAAAGTGGTTATGTGCCAAATTTTGGCACCCCATCTCCAATGGTTGGTTCAAACAATTCCAAATATTAGCTTCCATCCACCTCATTTTCCCCTACTTTCTCAAGCCCAATTCAACTTTTACCTCCATCCTAAAATGTTTTTCCTTCGCAAAAATGAGGACTTGAAAATAATCCATTTCTAAAATAAAATAAAATTCAACTACTACCTCTAGCGAGATTTGCATATTCCAACCAATTTCCGGCGAACTCGAGTGGCTTCTGATCTCCATTTTTTGGTACATTTCAGTTGAGATTGGTGAGATGGTAAGGATGGTTCTAAATATGGAACCAAATATAGAACTTTGCCATTAAATCAAATTTCAGACATGAAATTACTAAAGCTCTAGGGGCCTTTGTAAGAGGTATCCAAAGCAGAATACATCTAAGTTATACAGCTTCTATCTCATATTATATCATTCTCGTAAAAAAGAAGAGAGAAAAAAGCCACACACACACACTATATATATATATATATATAGAGAGAGAGAGAGAGAGAGAGAGAGAGAGAGAGAGAGAGAGTCCCCTTCCAATGAGGGGACTCACCTTTCCCAATCAAATTTCGACGATCTGAACCGTTCAATGTGTTTGAAACGTGTTTTCAAAGGTCCACACTAGGAATCATCAAAAAAAAAAAAGAAGGGCTTGATCTAAGCAGTTTTTGATAAAATTGTACATATGCACTTTTATCGAAAACTGCTTAGATCAAGCCCTTTCCGATCATTTTTTGGTGATTTCTTATGTAGACCCTTAAAATCACGTTTTAACCTCATGAACGGTCCGGATCATCGAAATTCGGTCCAGAAATGGGAGTTCCGCACTTTTGGTCTTAAATGAGGTTGTCATTAGAACATTCTTGTGAGTGAGTATGTGTGCACGCGCACGTACGCGCCCTATATATATAGTCCACTTCCAATCAAGGCTCCCGGATTGGACCTCCACTTTCTGGATCGAATTTCGACGATCCGAACTGTCCAATGTCTTTAAAAAGTGTTTTTAAGCGTCCCCGCGAGAAATCAACAAACAAAAAATACCGGGAATGGCTTGATCCGAGCAGTTTTACATGAAAACGAACATATACAGTTTTTATGAAAAATTGCTCGGATCAAGCCCTTCCCGGTATTTCTTTTTTGTTGATTTCTCGCGGGAACCCTTAAAAACACCTTTTAAACACATTGGAAGGTTCGGATCGTCGAAATTTGATCGGGATCTATGAGGTGTGGATTTTTTAAAAATCTGGGAGCCTTGACTGGAAGTAAAATATATATATACACACTAAACCTCCTATCCAAACCCTTAAAATCCGGACTTCGTCCACACCTCATAGATCCCGTTCGAATTTCGACGATCCGAACCGTCCAATGTGTTAAAAGGTGTTTTTAAGGGTCCCTGCGAGAAATCAGCAAAAAAAAATACCGGGAAGGGCTTGATCCTAGCAGTTTTTCATAAAAACGAACATATACAGTTTTTATGAAAAATTGATCGATCAAGCCCCTTTTTTTTTTTTTTTGCCGATTTCTTGGGGGGCTTAAAACGCGTTTTAAACACATTGAACGATTCAGATCGTCGAGATTTAGTCCGGAAAGTGGAGGTCCGGATTTTAAAAGCTTGCGGGATCCTTGATAGGAAGTGGACTGTATATATATATATATATATTTGTGGAAAAGATTATTACTCTAATAGTTTTAGAATATATAGTAGTAGTTTTATTGATTTATTTTACAGTTATTGTTGTGTGTCTAGTGTCAAGAAGCAATGTACATTTTTGGGAACTAAATAGTCAAGGTTCCAATCCCAATAGGCGCAAATTGATAGCTTTAGGCCTTAGCTTCTATTTTATAACGGCATGATAAAACACAAAAAGGGAGAATTACCAAAACATGACGAAAGGGGCAAAAAATTATCAAAAGATGATCATGGTTTTACGAATGACCAAAGCATGGCAAGGAAAATAATAGGTGTATTTCCACAAACATGACAATTTATGAGTGAATTGCCCAAAATATCTCTCATTCTATTTTTTAATTTTTCCCAAATCAAACCTCTCTTCTTCATCAAGCCGATTAGTGCCATGCTAATAGATCGGTACCTTTGGTTCGTGGGGATGGAGTCTCCTGCTAAATTCTAGGGTTTAAGGAACATGGTACCATTAAGGAGCCATCTTCCAGTCCATTCGATTCAAGGGAGGAAAATGGCTACCGCCCATATGCACCTGGCGACTCTACTACTTTTTGGCCTCCTCTACGGGTTTTCAACTACAGGTCGCTGAACTTTCTCGAGATCAATGTCCTTGATATTTCGAATCTCATCATTTAACGATTCTTGTATGTTCTTTTTTTTCCCCTCAACAACATCCCAGAGCAAGTCATTACCGTAAGATTGGATCTGAAACAAGAAAACCTAGAGGTCCAACCTACACTCGTACATAAGTAGCCAAAACAACAATTGAAATACAAATAAAATTGAAGGAAACAGGCGAAGGTAAAAGAAGAGAAAGGAGAAGATAGTCAGGCCATTCGTTCTAATTCGGGTGCAATGTTATTCTCAAATAGTGACATGTTAATTTAGTCAAGGTGCAACATTTTTTCATTTAAAGAGCAATGGATATTTTTTTCAAAGTAAAATGTTGGATTTAGACATCATGGGGTGCAATGATTTTCTCAAAGGGTGCAATATTAATTCACTCAAGATGCAACATTTTTTCGTTTAACGAGCAAAGGCCTAACCTAGTGCAATGAGTTTGAGGTAAGGAGCAATGTTGGTTCATACAAGGTGCAAACCTAATTAAGTTACGATGTCATTTTTTTTAAAAATAAAACAATTGGCTTTAGACATCACACATGTAACTCAATCGTTATCATTCGGGTGCAATGTTATTCTCAAATGGTGCAATGTTAATTCAGTCAAGGTGCAACGTTGTTCATTTAAAGAGCAATGATCTTTTCTTTTTTCTTTTTTTTTTCGAAAATAAAAAGTTGGGTTTATGGCAACTAATCTTCCTCAGCCGGGTGCAATGAAATTCACAAAAGGTGCAATGTTAATTCAGCCTATGTGCAACGTTGTTCATTCAAGGAGCAATGATTATATTTTTCAAAATAAAAAGTTGATTTTAGGGCAACTCAATCTTCCTCAGTCGGGTGTAATGAAATTTATAAAAGGTGCAATGTTAATTAACTCAATGTGCAACATTATTTTAGTTAAGGAGAAATGGTTATGTTTCCCAAAACATAAATCCAGGGTGCAATGTTACTGTCAAGGAAAACCATGTAAGTTCAGTCAAGGTACAACATTATTTCATTTCAATACAATTTGCTCACTCTTGACACATCTCCATTAACAAACAAATTCAAATTTCAAGTATGTGGGTTGAGGTTTTCACTTAAAGAAGTGGGCATTTCAACAAACACCTTGTGGGCATTTCAACAACAAACACCTTGTGGGCATTACAAGCTTCAACCATTAAATTGGGGATGAATTAATGTCCAAAATGGGTGTGATACACAGAGCCACACATGAGAGAGAGAGAGATGGAAGAGGGGGCCACAACTTCTACTTCTTCTAACAAATTTGGTTATAAAACCAGGAAATCTCTCCGATTGAATCCACGAAAGTGCGTTTGTTCGAAAGATAGCACTGAAAGTGTACACAAATTGAAGAAAAAAAACCACGAAAAAATAAGATGTAAATTGGAGTGGAAGCTTGAAATGTCAAGCTGTTACCATAAATTGGGATGTTTTACAAGACCTCCCAAATGAGATGGAAATATATGTGAAATTCAGAGTGAAATGAAAGATCAGCTGACGGCTGACGGCTGTGTATGTGGAATTAGTTTTTTCCTTGTCATGAATCCGGTAATTTTCAAAAACCTTCCCATGAGATTGGCAAAATTTTGGAGGGCTAGCCCTTCTTAAATTTGGACACGGTCGATCATGTCCAAAAATATGTTAGGCGTGCATATTACTCTTCTACCCCTTTGCAATTCCTTCGGATCAAAAGATAAAGTACTCCTGCGCATAATTTTTTATTTTTTTGCATCATATTAAACTGCTAATAGAGATCTTTAATTTGATAAAAAAAAATTAAAAATGATGTACTTCAGTGTTTAAATTTTTGGATTGTTGTGTTGCTTTTCTATTCGGATAAAAAATTAAAGTACTTTTGTGAATAATTTTTTATTTTTTGGACGAAATTAAACTACTAATAGAGATCTTTAATTTGATACAAAAAAATTTGAAAAATTATATACTTTAGCATTTTACATTTTTGGCTTGTAGGCTATTAAGTACATAAAAAAATTATATACAAAAAATTAAATGGTATAGCTTAATTATATACAAAAATTAATTAATATATTGAAAATTAATTTTTATAATAAAAAATTATTATAAAAATTCAATCTTATATCTTAGAAATTATGGATTTACATTTACAAATTAATTAATAATTAGATTTATCTAATTAAAAAATGCATAACTAGTATGGATATACCCAAGGGCAAATAAGTCTTTTGACAGTTTTTTACATCATTCGCCCAAACTTAATCTCTCTTCTTACAAAATCATCTAACCGAGTACTAATTTATCCACCCTTCATAAACATCACATCATTGTGGGCCCACACTCTATAACTTACAATGACTAAGGGATGATCAATGAACGTTTATAAGCCAAACAATAAAAACAAAAACAACTGCTACTTAAATTGATAACACATAGTAACAGAAGTATTGGGAATATATGACAATATCACCGGAACAACTGAAATAAACTAAAGTTAAGTTGTGAAATTGAATAGGACACTAGGACAGGATACTAAACTTGAAGCTAATTTAGAAATAGGAGTAATAGAAAGTCTTGAAGCTAAATTGGTTACGAACTAGCCTTAGGTGGAGTGGGGGGAGTCTTAATTGCCACCGAGTAAATGGTTCAACGAGTAAAGACTTGAGTTTTCACAATCAATATTTGGGTACTCTTGAGCGACTTATATGCTATAGAATCTCCTACAGAGGAGTATATTTAAAGACAATATTGCCAAGAGGGTATGTGGAGATATCTTCATATCCATCTAAAGGGGGGAAAAAAATCTGAATTCATTTTCCATGAGTATTTTCTTAGATTATTGGTTCCATTAACCTATTAATTTGCTTTAAATTTGAATGAATCTTAAGTCAAAATTATGAAGATTCATCTAAAATTTTATCGAAATAAATAAATATGTTGGGATACCAAATGAGTTAATACTTAGGCTTCTCCATACTCGTATAGTTATGTGCTTCTTCAATAAGTGCGACGTCACTAGACGATTGCAACACAAAACAAGGGAGCTTTTGCTTTTACAATGAAATGAATTATACTATGTAGAGAGATCATGATAAAAGATTATTAGAAAGCTGATTAATACGCAAAAAATTAATAAGAGCATTACAATTCATAGTGTAAAGACCCAAAAATTAACGAGATTTTTCGAAATTAAATTGGAAATTTTATGTAAATGCATTTAAGTGTTGGATTGTGGATTAATGTGAGAAATGGTTTGGTTTTGGACTTAATTTTGGAAATTGGAGGGGTGTGTGTGTGTTTGACACTATAAATACCATGAGGGAGAGAGAAAATAACATTTTCTATTCGGGTCTTACACACACACACACCCACACACACACATCTCTTGATTTTCTCAAGCCCTCACGCCAAATTCACACCCAACCCTCAAAACCCACATAGATCCACTCTCAATCTATCATCTACATGCCATTGGAGCTCGGGTTTCACATGCATTTCCTCGGTGAAGCCATTTTTGGCTAAGTTCAAGCTTGGAGAGCTAAAGTTTGCTGATCTAGACTTGTTGGAGCTAAATCCTTGAGGTAGGGATGTTTTCCATACTCTCTAAGTATATGTTGAGTTGATTTGTACCTGATTTTAGCTTGAATTGTTGTATTTTTGCTTGGACCAAAATTTGTCAAAAATCTATAGTTTTTCGCCTGCGAATCTTTCCCGACCTTCCGGCTGGGATTCTCAGACGTTTGGACGAAAGTTCCAGAGCCTATCTGGAACATATTTTGTTGACTCTGAACCTTGCTTGATCCTCCGTTGGCCCCCGATTGAGTTCTTTGATTATACCTTTGTATTATCTCTTGTTAATGCCTTGAAACTTGTTTAGATTATCATGTTGGGCCTTAACTTGCTTCGTTGATAAATTCCCGTATACAATGAGATTTATTGTTATCCACGTATGCATGACACATGATAACGTAGTAGAGAGATCTTATGGACATGATTTAAATGTAATAAAATATGTTTTGAAGGACACCAAAGGGGCACTTAAAATTTTGTAGAGGGAGAAGAACTTGGTTTAAAGTTGGTTTGTTATTACTAGGGCCACCATTCGATGTGTCCCTAGGCATGGCTTACAAGGCCCGTGAATCTCGGCAGGGGTTACAAGGCCCGTGAATCTCGGCAGGGGTTACAAGGCCCATGAATCTCGTTAGAGGGCTATGAGGTCCTAGGGTCGTCCCAAATGCTTGGTAGGGGTTACGAGACCCAAAAATCTTGGTAGAGGAAACGGGTCCCAAAATTCCCGGAATATTATGAATTTGAAAGTGATGGATCTGAAAGGAAAAGTTGACAAAGTACAAAATGATTTTTAGTTGACACGTGAATGTGAGGAAATGAGGCTTTTAAGACACGAGACACGTCGTTTCCAAACTTGACCTTATCCTATTGTGTCTCTCTTGTTTATTGCCTTGTACTACGTTATATTCATTCTTTCTCATTTCATTCCATTTGCATTTAGCAATAGTAGAAGATTTCCCTACTCTATCATTTCATGTACAATTCATGGAGCATGAGTTAACATGCTTAGAGTGCATGGCATTGGACGAAAGACATATCATGAAAAGTTTATTTGATCATCTCATAAACTATATTTTTGAAATATGAACTTGTAGCTCTATTTATTCATCTCTCTTGACTTTAGGAAGAATGTAATAACCTTAATACTTTTCCTCATGTTTGGCATGGGACACGGGTACCCGAACTTGATCTTGGCATTTGTTGTGAACATTGAAATGTTGTGAGGAGACTCTTGGAAGCATATGTATGAAATTATCGGATAATCTTATTCGAGAAATGTATTTTTTATTATGTTGAAAATCGAGGGCGTGACACATCAAGTTCAGTGGAAAGGAAAGATAAAAAGCTTATGGGATTCCATATCTTGAAAAGCTTACGTTTGAGGTTTATATATCAACAAAATCAAATCACCAAATGATGGTGTCGATAAGTGCATAGTGTAAATGCTCTTCCTCTTTATAATTATAAAACATGCCCCACTTTCTTTCTCTCTTTGGAATTTGATTTTCATTGGTGGGGATAATTAGAAATCTAGTTATGACATGATCTCATTCAACCTTAATTAACACTCCCTTAGTTTCGGGTGGAAAACATTTTCTGGAAAAACCTTTTACATGGAAAACATTTTCTAGTGTTTGATTACGATATGAAAATATTTTACCAATCAAAGTTTCTTGCTGTAGAAATGAAAATGGTACCCCCATCCTAGTCGCCATGACAAACTAGGGTGATTTCTCCACGGGGGGTTATAAGTGTTGGAAAAAGGATCATTATCTGATTTGGAGAATCCTTGAGTGTTAGCGTACCCTTGAGCGACGTGAACTTGCCCTTCCACAAAGGCGGGAAATTAGGATGCCGCCGGACACTCTATTCTATAATGGGCCAGACTTGCACATAAAGAGCAAGCCTCCTGAAAGGCTATAGGTGGGTAGAAGTCGAGTCCAAAGTGAAAAGTTTATCAAGCTTCTTGGCTATAGTTTCTACTTTTTGAGCAAGGTCGTTAGAGGAGTGAACCTGATACATACCTCACACCTTTGACAAACCAGTAGTGGTTGACTTTTTATCAAGCTGAAAAGAGGCGTGGTGTTGGAAAGTTTCGCTTATTGCTTCAAAGTGTTCACATGCCTTCTTTTCATCCTTGTTCATTAAATAGCCTCCACAATGAGGCGTTAGCTGTCATACGATAATGGGAATTCCACCATAGAAACATTGATTTTAAAATAAAAAAAAATAGGCACCCTTTTTGGAAACTTAAGTCCTCATCCTAATGGGTTTGAATCATTATGTTTTCATCTTTAAATTTAAAAAAATCCAACAATGCCCTTTACCCATTTTCCTATAAAACCTAATTAATCTCCCACAAATTTTCAGTTATTTAATTTATAAATTCTCTCTCCAGTCCATTATTAAATATCCCTTTTAATCCCTAATCTAAGTGCGGCCTCTGTCTGTAAAACCCACAAATTTCCAATAAATCTCATAAAAACATTCAAAACACAAACCCATTTGTTCTAATACAGCCAAATCAAGCCAATCTTTCAATTTTTCGAACAAAATTCTGTAAACTCATTTGTTCCAAAATGGTCAGATCAAGCCAATCTTCCAATTTTGGTTTTAGAATCTTTCAGAGGTCAATTTGCCACGTAGGCCACCTATGAAGAACATCCTTCGGCAAAGGATGTTTCTCCTCCCCCGCTCACGGTTGCGGAAGGAGGGAAGGAGGTGATAGAGATTAATAGGATTTATTAGATATTTCTCTCATGAGTTTTTATGTTTATCTTTGGTCATTATGTATGTGTATCTACATTTATGCGTGTATATATATACCAATAACGAAATCAGATTGAATTTGAAATCAAAATAGGATTGTTGAGATTCAGTTATTTTATACAGTGAACTTGGTTTATTGATTCACCATTGTAGACACCCCAATTTGAACCTATGAACCTTGGCATTCATGATGATGAAAATGGCCTGATAAAGACACGTGGAGCTTGATTAATTGCTTGGAAATCCCTTCAAAACTTCTTCAAAATAAACCCAAGCTTGCACCATCTTCTAGTACATTCAAAACCCTCTTTATCGGTATATAATATGTCCCAATTCATTTTGAAATGAGAGAGATGCGCGCGTTTTACTAAAATAACTTGTTTTTCCGACCTCTTGAGGGTAAAATGGTCATGAATTTTGATGTACAAATCATCTTGAGTTCAAACTACTTAGGTTAGAAAGTAGACTCAACCACCTTTCCAAAACTTCAAACCACGCGCAAAATGGAGTTCGGTATTACCCGGAGCGGCTCCGCGAAGTTTGGTATGCTGTGTAGTCTCCCTTTGGGCGCCCACACTCACTATGGGCACCCATACTTCACCCTCCGGGTGCCCATACTTGCTCTGGGCGCCCAGAATCTCCTACTCTGGGCGCCCAAACCTCACTCTAGATTGTGTGATTCAAAAGTTAAACTTGAGCGGGAAGATCATGGGTGAGATTTTTTCAGTTGGTTTTTATAGAGGATCTTTGAGAGAGGTAGTCCAATTGGGTTGGTCTAATCGGACCCCTAAAACAACCCCTAAGGGACTAAACCAACCATTTTCTCCTATAAATACCCCCCTTTCCCTCATTTTCAGAGGAGGATCAACCCATTAAGAGAGCAAGTTGGTACTCTGTCAAAATACTTCCAGAGAGTTCATCTTCAACCATTGCCACTCCCCCTCACACTTCAGAACACCTCAAACCCACTTATTTGCCATCCATTAACCTAAATACACTCACCCCTTTGATCAAACCCACATCAATCACCTATAATCAAGCCCCTATAGCTCTGATAGTCTAGATTTCAGTCCACCCAATCTTCTATATCAGCCCAAACCTTACACCCAAGTTCAAAGTCAAGCTCCAAAGGTAGTTTATCTACCAAACAATGATTAAAGGGCCCTCTGAGGGACACCACCCAGCCTTGGCTAGTCTTTAATACTAGTTGAAGGCTTGTGAAGGTCAGGAGTGCAACAAAAGGGGGTAAACCCCTGCTCCCATGCTGAGTATGGGCGCCCATACTCTCCTACTATGGGCGTCCGGATTATCTTACTTTTATTGCATTTTCTTCTTTAAAATAGTTCACTAATGTTTTATAAGTCATTTATGTCATGATTGAGGTTGGAAATTAAAGTGCACGGTCTAAATATCCTTTAAAAAGTGAGTTTTGAAGTATTTTTTTAGGAGGAGTCATGATCAAAGGGGGATTTGAGGCTAATGTACCTATGGCATGAAGTCTTTTGTTAATATTATGCATGTTTTGTAACATACCAGAAGGGTGGGAAAGGATTCTCAATAGCACCCATACTCATTTTAGGCATTTACATGGAATTTACTATGGGCTCATATCATGCACTCTTCATCAAGTTTATGATCATTCTATTTTTTGTTCATATGCATAATAGGACTCCATTTCATGTAAGGATTCAGTCTAAATCTCTTTTATCTTGCTTCAAACTGAACCAAAGCCATGATTTTCAAGCTTAGCTCATCCTTTAAACTTGATTTTGTGATGAAATTAGAATTACAAAAGCATGCACATCATTTTATACGTGTTTGAAGAAGGAACAAAGGTCAAAAGATGTTTTAGACATGGGCCCAAACCAATTTTTGGGCACCCACACTAGCTGCTTTGAGCACCCGCACCAGCTAGTGTTGGCGCCCAGGCTGACTATGGGCACCCCGATTCCCCTACTGTGGGCGCCTATGAAGCACGGATACTCTATTTCGGCCTCCGTATCACATACCGTACCGTACGCGTATCGGATACGGATACGCTCCGGATACGTATCAGATATGTTTTTTAGAGTATCCGTAATTAAAATTTATTTTTTGTTATTCAGATACGTTTTGGATACGTTAGGATATGTTTAGGATACGCTAGGATACGTTTTGGATATGCGCGTGGGGTAAATTTGTTATTTCTTGAAATATATGGGTGAAAAGTGTAATTAGGGCTTTATTAAGTCTTTTTTCCCCTCAATCGTCACAGAGAAGACAGAAGCAAAAAACGATCGACAAAATTGCAAGTGTCGTCTCTCTCTCTCTCTCTCTCTCTCTCTCTCTCTCTCTCTCTCTCTCTCTATCTATCTCTCTCTCTCTCGTCTCTCACTTTCCTGTTGGATGTTTCTTTTTTTTATTTTATAAGTATCTCGTCCATCTCTCACTATCATCTCTTTCTCTCTTTGTATATGTATATATATATATATATATATATACAGTGAGCTTCCCATCAGGGAGCCCTCCAATTCTCCTATTTTACAGCATTTCCTATTTTATCCATTTAAACAAAGTGAACGGTTTGGATCATCACATATGACCCAGAACAAAAGTGTGTGTTTTTTTATGTGTTTTTTGTTGTGTCCCTAGAACCGGCCCCATTATATATATATATATACATATATATACATATATATACAGAGAGGATCAAGTCAGGACTCCCTGACTTTGTTAAAATACGGACCTCCCCTCTCTCGGCCAAATGGCCGGGATCCGAACCATTAGATGTGTTTAAAATGTGTTTTCAAGGGCCTACGCGAAGATTCGGCAAAAAAAATGACCCGGAAGGGCTTCATCCGAGCACTTTTTCATGAAATATATATCCTACGGTTTGTATGAAAAACTGCTCGGATGAAGTCCTTCCCGGTCTTTTTGTTTGCCAAATCTTTGCGTAAGCCTTTGAAAACACATTTTAAACACATCCAACGGTTCGGATCCCAACCATTTGACCGGGAAATGGCCGGGAGAGGGGAGGTCCGGATTTTAACAAAGTCAGGGAGTCCTGGAAACCCTAAATCGAGTTCAACAAAAAAGCACCATGAATTGAGAGAGAGAGAGAGAGAGAGAGAGAGAGAGGAACCTGAACCTTCGAGATTTGGTTCTCCTTGCTCGATTTCTAATCGTGGAAACCCTAAAAAATCAAAAATCGACTTCAAAAATGGCGAAAACGATGAGAATCGAACGAGGGAAGAGAGATAAGAGGTGAATACCTTCGATTTCGTCAAGATCTAGACTGGTTTGGTTCGAAGTCGATCGATTACGCGATGTGTTTTTGAAATCGCCTCTTCTCTCTCTCTCTCTCTTCTCTCTCTGTCAAATACCGTGAATGGGGGAGGGGAGGGATCCGAATGGGGGGTATCCTGACCCGCGAAATGTTTTGACCCGCGTGTGGGATTTTAAGATCTGAGCCGTTGATGCCTCTTAGGCAATCCAACGGCCCACAGCGTTTTGCCCGCATTATTTTTGTGAGGGAACCCTCACTAGAAATTTTCCCTATATATATATACGAAATCTTTCCCATCAGGGAGTCCTGATGGGCTTCCCATTAGGGACTCCTATTTTCCGATCAAATTTGCACGATCCGAACCGTCCAATGTGTTTAAAATGTGTTTTTAAGGGTCCCCGTGAAAAATCAGTGAAAAAAAATACCGGGAAGGGCTTGATCCGATCAGTTTTCGATAAAAACTGTATATATGCATTTTTATCGAAAAATGATTGGATCAAGCCCTTCCCGGTATTTTTTTTCACTGATTTTTCACGGGGACCGTTAAAAACACCTTTTAAACACATTGGACGGTTCGGATTGTGAAAATTTGATCGGGAAATGTTTTGAACTCCATCTATTTTTTATTTTTAGGGTTTATGATGTTGTACTGTATGTATTCCAATGGCTGAGTGCTAGCCATCAATTTTGCTAGCCATCAATTTTGCCACTTGTATGATGAATAATCTTTTATTGTTAATTCCGTAGAGTGTATTTTACTATTACATGCTTCAACCCATTTGTTTGCCACTGGGACTGTAATGAGTTGTTTAAACTCAGCTTATAAGGAATTTAATTAACTAGTATTATTACATTCATTTCAAACTTGTTTGTTTAAACTCAGCTTATAAGGAATTTAATCAACTCGAGGTTGTGCTTTTTGTTTACCTACTCAGAATCTCAGACCTTTTTTGGATGGAATTTTGCAAGATATCATTTGCATGACTGATTGATTGATATAATATCCTCTTCAATTTAAATTCATGGGTTTATGGTTCTATTTCTTGGGGGTGTCAGCTTATTGGAGCTTCTCTACATAGGTTTTCTTTGTTATTAATTCTCTTGAAACTCGTTAGGCACGGGCTCATAGATATAGGGTCAGGATTCAGCCCAATTGAATATCGATAAGTGTTTGATCCGAACAATTTTTTAAAAAACTTGACAGGAACTGGTGTTCTTAGAATTGTCTGGATCGAACACTTACTGATATCCGAATGAGTTAATTTTTTACGGGAATCCTTGAAAACATGTTTTAAACAAGTTAAACGGCTTGGATTATCAGCGTGGGGCTCCTAAACATGTTGTGTTTTTTTATGTGTTTTTTGTTGTGTCCCTAGAACCGGCCCCATATATAATAGGGCATATTGCAAGTCGATAGAAGCCCTAACCTGCTTACAGAAGCCCTAACCAGTAACCACACAACAACTTACAGCCTTACAGGTATTCTATTCAACTTTCTTCTTCTATACTTGCTCGACTCTCTTTCTTCCTCTGAGATTTCTTCCTCTATACTTGCTCGACTCTCTTTCTTCCTCTGAGATTTCTTCCTCTGTTCAATCTCCTTCTTCCTCTGAATTTAATAGTAATTTTTCCATGTCTACTCTGTTGGTTGAGCCTTACTTTGTCTAATTTTAGAGTTTTTTTTTTTAGTTTCCTGTTGGCTGTTAGAGGCTTAGAGCTTGTATTTTGTCTAATTTTAGTGTGTATTTTTTTTCCCATAACAATATAATGGAAACTGCTGCAAGTTCTGTTGCTGGTAGTTCCAGTTCTCTTGCTGGTAGTTCTGTTTCTAATGACGGGGAATCGAGGGGTCGGGATACAAACAATCATCTTTGGAGTTATGTTACAAAATTAGAGACGAGTGAGGTGTGTGTGTGTGTGGGGGGGAATACTTTGTGGTAGTGTAATTTTTGCAATGTTACCAAAAAGAGTGCATACGCTAGGGTTAGGGGTCATTTGTTGAAGTTGAACAATGGAAGTGGAGCTTGTAAGAAAGTTACAAACCAAGATCTCGCAACTATGAAGAAATTAGAGGAAGAAGCTAAAACAAAAATGAGAGACAATGCGCCAAAGAAAGTACCTCTACCCCCTTGTACTAGATCAAGTGGTTTTATTCTAGAAGGTTATGAGCCAAAAAAACAAAAAACAAGTGGAGGTAGAAGTGAAACTACATCACCCCTTGAGAAGGCGTTTGATAGGAATAATCGTGATCAATTGCATAGGAATAATCGTGATCAATTGCATGCGGAAATTGCTAGGATGTTTTATTCTGGGGGTTTGCCATTGCATTTGGCAAGAAACCCTTATTATGTGAGCTCCTATCAATTTGCCGTGAACAATGCTTTGTCTGGATATTTGCCACCGGGATATAATTTGTTGAGGACGACTTTACTTCAACAAGAAAGGACAAATGTTGAGAGATTGCTCCTACCGGTTAAAGGAACATGGAGAGAGAAAGGTGTAAACATTGTGAGTGATGGATAGAGTGACTAGCAAAGAAGGCCTTTGACCAACTTTATGGCGAGGACGAAGGGTGTGGCTATGTTCCTTAAAGCCGTTGATTGTTCCGGTGAGACAAAGGATAAGTATTTCATTTGTGAGTTGATGAAAGAAGTGATAGAGGAGATTGGACCAGACAATGTGGTTCAAGTAATCACATATAATGCTAAGAATTGTGTCGGAGCGGGTCTTCTCATTGAAGGTTTATATCATAATATCTCTTGGACACCATGTGTGGTCCACACTCTCAACCTCGCCTTGCAAAATATTAGTGCAGCAAAGAATGTTGAAAATAATCAAGTAACTTATGACGAGTGTTCTTGGATCATGATCATTGCGGATGATGTTTCTGTTGAAAATACTTTGTAAGCAATACCAGCCACGCCGCCTACATGATAAAACAGCCTCTGTCTCGACCTTTTCTGCACGGGAAAAGATCGGAAAATGCAAAACACAATCGACCTTTTTCTTGCTCTATGAATTTCTGTAGTGAAAATATTTTTCGGTGTATATGAAAAGGCTGGAGTAGAGCTCCTTTTATAGGTGACGAAAAGGTTCAATTTTTGGAATTAGGATCAATCAAGAATTTTGTGATTGATTCAATTAGGCCCCAAAATTTGTGCACTGATTATGCACACGTTTTTCACATTTTCGTAACGGTTTCTTGCACTGATTAACAACACGTTTTTCTTTTCTGTAACGGACAGAAAATCATTTCCAAAACGGTTTGATTGGCCAAAAAAGAAAAAATCTTTCCGTAAATAATTTTTGCAAAACGTGGGCGTGAGGCTCCAAATTCGGGGATTTGCACACCCCCTGCGCGCGAGGTTCGCAACGCGCACCCGGTTAACTGGTTTCCGGATCGGTTTTCACAAATTGGCTTGGACCTTGGCCCAACCCGTGTGCGTGCGAGGCCTCTCTTAGGCCTAGCTCATCAATTGTCCATGGAGCCTCCACACATATAAGGAACACAAATGTGTTCTAGCTAGCCAATGTGGGTCTTCTCATTGAAGGTTTATATCATAATATCTCTTGGATACCATGTGTGGTCCACACTCTCAACCTCACCTTGTAAAATATTTGTGCAGCAAAGAATGTTGAAAATAATCAAGTAACTTATGACGAGTGTTCTTGGATCATGATCATTGCGGATCATCAAGAACTTTATCATGAACCATTCCATGAGGTTGGCTATCTTCAATGAATTCGTTCCTTTGAAGTTGCTCTCGGTTGCAGGTACTCGTTTTGCTTCCGTAATGGTTATGCTTAAAAGATTCAAGCTTGTCTTCAAAACATTGTTATAAGCTCAAGGTGGAATTCTTATAGAGAGGATGATATGGGAAAAACGAAGTTTGTGAAAGAAAAGGTGCTAGATGACATTTGGTGGGACTCTATTGATTATATACTTGCCTTTACCTCTCCCATGTATGATATGTTAAGGATTTGTGACACCGATAGGCCTTGTCTTCATTTGATCTATGACATGTGGAATACAATGATAGAGAAGGTAAAGTGTGCAATATATAGGCATGATGGAAAGCGGCATGATGAGATATCTACCTTCTATGAAGTTGTTCACACAATTCTCGTTGATCGGTGGAACAAGAACAACACTCCACTTCATTGCCTAGCGCATTCCTTAAATCCAAGGTGACTTCTAACTTCACTTCATAAATAGTGTGAACATTATGTACTCTCTTAATCATAAACTAAAATTCAACTTTTCTTTGTATTACATAGGTACTATAGTGATGAATGGCTTCATGAGGGTCCTAGTAGAGTGCCTCCACATAAAGATATTGAGGTTGCACGAGAAAGAATGAAATGCATGAAAAAGTATTTTCCTAATTCGGCGGAGCGCACAAGGGCTAACTTGTAATTTGCCAATTTCTCAAGCAAGGCGGGAGAGTTTGAGGATAGTGATTCCATTCATGATCGGTATACAATAGACCCTAAGAGTTGGTGGGTTAATTATGGCGCAAGTGCACCTTTGCTTCAAAGCATAGCCTTAAAGCTACTTGTGCAACCTTCTTCATCATCATGTAGCGAGAGAAATTGGAGTACTTACTCATTTGTGCACTCAACTAAAAGGAATAAGATGGCTCCAAAACATGCGGAAGACTTGGTTTTCATTCATAGCAACCTCCGCCTCCTATCAAGAAGATCTCGGCAATACATGGAAGGACAAACGAAGATGTGGGACATTGCCGGAGACACTTTTGATTTATTTGAGGATGTTGAAGAGCTTGGAATTGCACAACTCTCTCTTGATCAACCGGAGTTGGAGGCCGTAATTTTTACGGACGATGATGATGAAGCAATGGAAGTTTAGTGAAATAAAATGATGATTGTAATAGTTGGCACTTAGGCAATAGTTTGGATGGAGAAGGCCAATTTTTTGACTTTTGATGATGTTAATTGCTCTTTTGTTTTTGAAATGGTGAACTTGTGAAATGGAATTTTAGGAATTAAAAAATATATATTTATATTTTTATATTCAACGTATCCCCCGGCGCATCGTATTCGACATTTTGGGAAAATCACGTATCCGCGTATCCGTATCGTATCGTATCCCTATCCGTGCTTCATAGGTGGGCGCCTAGAAAGTGTACAGGGTGTGATTCATTCTTTGTGTTTGGGTGTGTGAGGGTCATTTTTGGGTCCATAGGTACTATTCTGTCATGTTTATGTGTTGTTTACAGTATCACTCTTCGTCATTACTTATCCATAACACATATCACATGTATCCACGGCTTTCATTTTGATGCTATAATCATGTTTACGTGCTCTCAACCTTGTTTCATGGATAAAGTCTATTTAGTCAATGTTTTCATAATCCTTTAAACATTTAGTAGAGACCGGACATTGTGTCGGGCGAGAGGGGTGTCTTGGGCCTGTGAGTGCTTATGAAACTACAAGCACAATAAGGAAGGAAGGGGTCATAGAATCTTTCTTCTCTATACTACGCTTTGGGCCTAGCTGCCCATATAATCTATTCTGTTCTGTCTTTATCTCACGCTCTTCGTCTAAGAGCAAGATCCAATCCCAAAGGAAAGAAGACAGATAGCAGAAGAGAGTCCGCTACTAAGAAAGAAAACGACTAGAATAGGAAAGTAAGAAGACTAGCTAGGCTGGGGGAGGACTACTAGCTGGATAGGATAGGGCAAGGGCAGTCCTAAGAGCAGGAAATCAATTTCTAATCAACGGAGAGCTTATGGGCTAGAAGCGCGAGTAAGGCTACCACGGCCTAGGGAGAGAATACAATTCTTATCTCCTTTCTACTAGCTACAAGGACCTAACAGCTGATTTACTGAAAGCGGAGAATCGCCCGAAAGCTGAGAATAGGTTGCAGCTCTTCTCTCTCTCTTGAAAGTGGGAGTTTGAACCACTCCCTAGCCATGCACCTTCCGCCTCAGGCTCTTAAGGTCCTATAGAAACTCAACAAGATTCACTACCAACAAATGTGTTACTTACAGTTCTATAAGTTTTGAAAGGTATGAATGCTCGATACTTAGCTCCCGAACTTGAGAAATCATGGTTACAACGGGCCAGTGAAACTTTTTTTTTTAAATCAAGGGCAAAATAGTCATTTTCAAACTGGTTTCTCGGGTACGGTCCTTAAACCCGGGTGGTGACTCCATAAATCGAAACCATTTTCATAAACTCGAGATTTTGCAGGGTGTCCACAACCATATTGGTGGATTCGATACAGTGAAAATGGAAAATCAATAAACCATGTTGGCATGTCATTTAAAAATGGGTTATTAAGACAGTGAACAATTGCATTATAGAAAAATGACGGTTATTTCATACCGTGATCATGGTTTCTTGATTCACCACATTTGGTGATTCAATATAGTATAAATGAAAAATCAATATATAGTGGGGAAACTCTAGTAATCACATTTGGTGATCATGGTTTTGGCGATTCCTAATTTTTTTACCTCAAAATCCAATCCGATCCGATCCCCAAAAAGTTTTTCGAAATTCCAACCAGAACGGAGCGGAAACGAATTGGATCGGCCAGAATTGGCATCCTTGAGCAACTCCGACACACTCTCTACTCAGCTTCTCTTGGCTATTATAGCCAGCCAAATCTACTGTTCTGTCCTCCAAGAGACTCTCTTCTTCCCTTGTCACTTTACATTTCCTCAATTTCGCTGGCTACTAGAGGCGAGGGTGGAACCATCGCTACTACACTTTGACGCCAAAAATTCCAGGTCGTCTCTCTCTCTCTCCTCCTCCTCCTCCTCCTCTTCTGCTGTTTCTTCTTCTTCTTCGTCTTCTTCTTCTTCTTCTTTTTTGTTCAAACTAGATTCGTGATCAAAACCCTAACTGGTGACTATGTGATGATTTCGATTTGTACGAGAAAGAACCCCGATTTCGATTTGGTGAAAAATACTCTTTTTTAGACGAAGAAAACCATATTCGTTTTGATTCATCAGAGGTTTGCGCTTGGTACTCCTCGTGCGACTCTCGCCAATCTGTAAGTGTTGATTTTTTCCCCTTAATTTCGAATTGAATTGCCAGAGGTTTGAGTTTGGGTTTTTTTAATTTTGTTTAGGTTATTCAATCTTTGTTTCTGATTCCTTTTGTTGGCAATGCTTGAATATATTTAGTTCGAAAATTATCGGAGAGATCAGCTATGGATGCTGAGTGTTTGATTAAGGGTCGTGGATTTGATTGTTCCTGCAAAATTTGATTGTTCCTGCAATTTGATTGTTCCTGCAATTTTAATGGTTTCCATACCTCAAGAAACCCTTACAGATTTTTTTTTTTGACAAGAAACCCTTACATTTGCAAGGGAGGTAGATTGCTGGGTTAATTTTTATGGGAAATGTGGTAGACTAGACATGTCCTGTGAGGTGTTTGATGAAATGCCCGAAAGAAGTGAATTTGAATGGTTTCCTGTGGTTGAACTGGATTTGAATATTTGATACAATGGACATGACATGTGTGTTAGAACTACATTTGAATCGTTTCCTGTGGCTAATTCTATAATGAACTTTCCTTGTTTTCTTGGTTTGATTACTCAATTAATGGTAACAATTAATTAGTTTTTAACAGGGAACTACATGGAGATTCTTAACAGGGAGACTCATTCACAACTCAAAAAATTAGTTTTTGCTTCTTCTTTTTGCTAGAACAATGTTATGAATCATTTCTAGTTTGTTATGAACAATGTTATGAATCATCATCTAGATCTTGGTCAAAACCTGACTGCTGCGAATTGGTTAATGCATTGGTGCTCATCTGGAGGTTGTTATAATCTTGATTGCTACTATTTTCCTGGGTGGCTGCATTTTCATTTAGGAACTGCAATTGTCTCTTAGAAGATATGCTACTTTGTTAGAATTTGTTGTTTGTTTTTAATGGCTGGGATGGAAAATCAGTTTTTTTAGTTTGGATAGAGAGCAAGAATAGAGAGTAGTGTTGGAATGGTGGTGTCAAAAAGTGGATAGGCAAAATAGCATATGTACTTTTTTGTACTTTCACCTAGCTATTTTGCCTAGTAGTGTTGGAGTTGCTCTTAATATGGCATCCTTAGCTATGGAAGGAGTATCTTATCGCTAAAAAAAGCCCATCTATAAAATCCCATCTATTTGATATGGCCGCCAGTTTTTGCTGTAGGCGATGATTTCGAAATTTCCTAAGGCGTCGCTGCAAGATACAACGAAGTAAAACCCTAGCCGCAGGTCTAAATCGTCGATACACCTACTACACGGAGAGGAGCGGCGATTGGTAGGGGGGAGAGAGAGAACGAAGATCTGCGAATACCGGTGATTCGTCTCTCGATCGAACTGTCAAGCCTCGATTCAGCATCTTCAGCTAAAACCGCATATAACTGAACATTAGCTTCAGTTTTTCTCTCCTTGGTCCTTCTTACTTTGTCACTGGCTCAAAGGAGGCGAAGAATTACACTCCTCTGGGGGGTCATATCCCTTACCTGACTTTGGGACTCATATAACTGAACATTAGCTTTTGAGTTCAGTCTACCGCGTACAAGACAATCAGGTAGTTGTAATATGGGCAGAGCATCAAGGGATAAAAGGGTAAGTTAATTTGTTTGTGTAATTCATTTTTCCATTTCTGCAGTTGTCCCTTGTTCCAGCTTCTAATCACACGTGGAAATGTCCACAGGATATCTACTATAGAAAAGCAAAAGAGGAGGGGTGGCGTGCCCGAAGTGCCTTCAAGCTCCTTCAGATTGACGAGGAATTCAACATACTTGAAGGTTCATACCAATCTGGCAATCTTTTTTTCTTTTTTCTTTTTATCAGCAATCTGGCAATCTTTGTATAGTAATTTTTTTTTAAATTTATTTTATCCGTCCTAAAATGAGCTACTGAGTAATCAGGGATTCGACTCTCTTTGTAGGAAACTCTTCTCTTTCCTTCTTTCAGTTGTCTTCGATTAGGATGAATTCTCAGGAACGCAACTATCCTTCCTAAAATGAGCTACTGAGTAATCAGGGATTCGACTCTCTTTGTAGGACACTCTTCTCCTTCCTTCTTTCAGTTGTCTTCGATTAGGATGAATTCTCAGGAACGCAACGACTGTTTGTGATTCATATTTAAATCTGGTAGAATCGAACGGCAAACCATTATTGTTTTCCATAGGATGAGTATATGTGCTCAGAAAATTTTCTTGAATATTGCTGCTCATGAGAACACTTTGTTGTGGGATATCTCTATGCTTATCTTTCTAATGAGGTCAGAGGTTATATCATTAACCTCAATAGTCTTTTAACTTATTATTTTCCAATGGGAATCAATGGCATTCTTCCCTTTAATATTGTTGTTCTTATCTTTGTTTGCGTTGTTCTGTTTTTTATTTATAATAATTCCATAGATATTGTCACATTCACTTTTTGGTAACAATAATGATTGCAGGAGTCAAGCGTGTGGTAGATCTATGTGCAGCGCCTGGCAGTTGGAGCCAGGTAACTCTTACCTCAAGTATTACTTGTAAAGGATCTTAGCTTCTCTCTCTCTCTCTCTCTCTCTCTCTCTCTCTCTCTCTCTCTCTCTCTCTCTCTCTCTCTCTCTCTCTCTCTCTCTCTCTCTCTCTCTCTCATATTTTAGACGATTTGGGAAATGTTGACGAAGAATAATGGAGTACTTTAGATCTTTGTTTTGTCCTATTTGCTATTGAAAAGACTGTGAATTGAATGAACCTTATGATAGAAAATGAGTAAAACAAATGGACACAAAATCCTTGGAACCTTGCATTGATTATCACCTGAATTAAGCACCCTGAGGCCACAATCTTGGTAGAAAGGGCTTGGTAGGGGACAATAGCCTAAGCGTAGGATCTAGAGGCTCTAGAAATGTACTTATTGGGTCGGGTACCCGTGTATAGTGAACTACTACCTCAAGGTAGCCTTGAGGGTCTGAAAAGCAGTTATAGGACGAACTATTATTCTGCTTTATCCTCTTTGGAGTAGCCTAAGCGAAGGATCTAGAGGCTCTAGAAATGTGCTTATTCGGTTGGGTACCCGTGTATAGTGAACTACTACCTCAAGGTAGCCTTGAGGGTCTGAAAAGCTGTTATAGGACTAACTATTATTCTGCTTTATCCTCTTTGGAGCACTGCGTCAGAGGCTGATACTAAAGAGCATCGGAACATGATATTGTGTTCCAGCAAGAGGACTGCTCCAAAACTCACATTGACACTCCTGTCATGAGCAACACATCAAAATTGCAGGTTCTGTACTCTTCTGTCGTGAGACTCATAACCACAACCCCAAAAATCCTATTTGTATGGACATGCTCTGAAACAAAGTGCCATGGCGAAAAAGCAGTATCACGTGATGTGACCACTTGAGTAGAGAATCCCACAATTTTGATGCGTTGCTCATGACAGGAGTGTCGATGAGAGTTTTGGAGCACCACCCTTATAAATCCTACTCCCTCCTTTCCTAATTGATAGTCACTTTGGGGAATTCCCACTTTTTAAGGGGACATGCAATAATTACACCTAAATTCAAATTTGGTGACATCATTTCCATTGTTGCCCCTATACCCTACCTACCTTGCAACACTTGTATTCACTTATGAGGGATACTTTTGGAAAATCATCAAATTTTTACTTACACTTTTAGAAAAGGACCAACATTTTGGGACATCCCGAAATAGAATAATGGACTATCAACTAGAAACGGAGGGAGTATTTGTATGGACACGCACCGAAACAAGGCGCCATGGTGACCAAGCAGTATCACGTGATGTGGCCAGTGGTCTCTCCATAATTTTGAGTAGAGAGGGACACCTTCTCTTGCCTCTTATATACACAAACAAATGTTTTCCATGGTCACGTAGGCTAGGACCCAGGGGAGAAGGAAAGTCTCAATTTATGATACCTCGAACGCGGATCATTCTGGTGCAAGGAACATTAATGAGTACCAAATACGTCACATGCCCAAAATTGCGGTAGGGTGGGTTAGAGTTCTATAGATTACGATACAGAAATGTACTTAATTTACAAGAGCAACATTCACTAAGTAGTTCAATACTTTTCCAAATATTGTTCTAAAACATATTTAGCATTTTCGCACATCTCTTTTACGATTGTCAATTTATAACAAGAGAAAAAAAATAAGAGAAATGAATCAACAAAAACTACGAAGTTCATAATAATTGCTGAAGAGGACAACTTGTTTTTGCGTTATTTCTTTCTGTTTGAGGCAGATGTCTACATTGCATATTTTGCGGTCTCATTAATTCTAATCTTGTGTAGGTTTTGAGTCGCAAATTGTATCTACCGCTAAAGCTGTCAACTGATTCAAAGTGAGTTCCTGTGTTAAAGTGTACACTTCAACTATAGTTTCCACCGGTACTCTCTCTTAAAATCTACAGTTTGGTATAATGCATGAAGGTTGTGAAACCACCGACCTACACACAGCCCTTGATTAGAGGCCTTATCTGCCTAAATAGTGTTGAAGGGGAGGTTTGGTAGACTAGACACAAATATGTTAAAATCACAGATTTCAGCCAGGTTTGATCTGACTTTTTTTGGAAGTAGTTTTGGGTGCTTTTGGTGTGTTAAGTAAAAGGTCTGGCGGAAGAAATTTTGTTTTGCATTATTAGTTTTCTATAATGTAGGCCTAGTTGCATGGCATTTTTTATTTTGAGGTTTCAAACATGAAACTTTTAGATAAATGATATGGACAATTTTACAAAGAAAAAATACAGAAGTGAACACAAGCACTAACTACTTGTCACACACCGCTCGTCAATCTATAAAATTGAATTATAAAGGAATCCCCTTAAAGATGGATGGACATAGAAACCCAGAAGGATCGCAAAGAGCTTACTGTACCCTCCTAAGAAGCACGGACACGTCTACATGCCTCACGTATCCGTGTCCGACACGTGTCGGTGATGACACGACACTGACACTCTCCGGACACGTGTGGGACATGCTTAAATACTTCTCGAATTTTTTTTCTTGTATTTCTTTTATCCAAACACATTGTAGATACTCTAGGATACGCTGGAAAAACTCTTAAAACATGCTAAGGACACATAAAAGGTTAAAATCTAATTTTTAAAACTCTTCCATGAGTGAAATTTTCCACCTATGTATAGTTCACATATACTTATATGAGGACTGCTAATTTATCTTGATTGTGTTGTTCTGAAATTTGATAGAAATAAAGATTTCGTCATTTATATGAATTCATCACATCACATACCTTTATAATACAAATACATTTTATATTCGACGTGTCCCTGACGTGTCCGTGTCCTAATTTTTAAAGAAATAACGTGTCTGCATGTTCGTATCATGTCGTGTCCGTATCCATGTCGGCGCTTCTTAGGTACCCTCCAAGGTGTTGGCAATCTCAGATGCACATTAAAAATTCTTAAATTTTTCCAACCAACCCAAAGAAGGGAGGAACAAGTAGAAGATATGATTTATCTATATGGTTGCTTGAATTAAGTGTTACCAAGACACTTAAGGGACATCATGGCAAGTAATCCCAAGAAATTAACTCATGCTGTATGAAAATCACATTGGTTGTGTTTGGTTTGTAGTTTAGTTTAGTTTTGATGATGTAAGCAGGTGTAATGAGTGGAGAGAGATAAAAAAAATGAGGGAAATAATGATGTCAACAAAACTAAAACCTCAAACCGAACAGGGCCATTGCAATTTTGTTCTTCTTTTTAATGTGAACTTCTTGGTTGTCTTACCATAGTAGCCCATTTCAAGAGGAAGGAAAGTAGCTTATGATGGTTGATTTTGTAGAATTTGGGATGATGTGCTGCTCTCTCTCCCTCTCTTGGACATATGTACACATGTCAAAATGATTATTGGAGCGTGTCTCACATTAGTTAATTATAACTTCCAAAACTAGTATATGAGCCTGGACGGCCTTCCCACTCATTGCCAATTGGTTTTGAGTTGGATGCTTTAACATAGTATCAAAGTTAGGATTTTGGAGGCTTTTGGACAAGACTTTCTTGGTTGATTATCCCGTTGTTTGTATCTTAAGTGCACCTTGTTCATTGTGATTCCAATGTTATGGATCCTTTGTTTATCTTTCTACGTGCGGGTCAGGGGTCGCACGTGTGGGAGAGTGGTAGAGCTTGTCTCACACTGGTTAATTATAACCTCCAAAACTAGTATATGAGTTTGGGTAGCCTCTTCACTCATTGCCAATTGGTTTTGTGTTGGATGATGCTTTAACAATGATTAAAATGCTGTCTTATAAAGCTGAAGCTTTGTAGCTTGGTCTTTTCTTGCTATATGGGATAAAAATGTTGAGATCACAGAAATCATTGTATTCCAAGGACACTCTGAAAGGTGAAATAAACATACTGTAGATTTATAAGTCATGGTTCTGGGTAAATCTTTTCCATTATTGCATAAGAGGTGATATTTCAATTCCAGTGATTTGCATATAACAATTTTTTTTGTTGAGAATCAGTCATGCTTGCAATTTGGTGGGCAGAAGGCTGTTACTCCGTATTTCATCTTTCTTATGTGTTGAAAATTTTCTTTTCATAGAACACCTGCATACAAAAGACATTATTGTATACAACATATATGGATGCTTTAAAGGCCGACTGTATGACAGTTGTGCCCAGGGATAGGAGGATTTTGCATCAGAATGTGCTATAATCTAGAAGTGAATAAGTTATTTGCTTTTCAATTAAATGCAGGGACAGCGATCTTCCACTTATTGTGGCTATTGATTTGCAGCCAATGGCTCCAATTGAAGGTGTAATTCAAGTGCAGGGGGATATCACAAATGCTCGAACAGCCGAAGTGGTGTGTTCATCTTTTACCCTAGAGTTCTTTGTGCTGGTGGATCTACAGTCCAACTCTGAAGATATATTACATTTGATTCATGTTCAGAATTTACATGGAAAGTTGATTTTGTATGATTGTATTGCATGATAATTATTGCTCCCTCCGTCCCTTTTTAAGTTTGTGGCTTTGCAAATCTAACTTATTAAAGAGACATCATCATTACACCTCTCACGTCAACGTTTACCTTCACTTTACACCTTTCACATCAACTTTTAACTTTCCAAAATTATCTTCTACTTTTACCCATTAACTTCTCAAAATGGTAAAATAATAATTTGTACAAACATTTTGCGAGAGAGTAAGCGACTTTGGTTTCTATGTTGGTGATGACCTCGGCTCAAGAGCTAGGGACCTTGATTCGAAGATTGCTTGTCACGGTTATGCCCTAGCCCTAATAAACGGGGGCAATCCAAAATGGATTGCTTGTCACAGTTATGGCAAATTAAGAGACAACCTAAAATGGAATATTTGACTATTATTTGGGAACGGAGGGAGTATGAAATTCTGAAAGTAGCCTTTTAAACTACAGTACTGAGGTTGTTCTTCGTTAAGTGGAACAACAACAATGTGAACGGATTTGTATTAGCTTTTTACGTCTTAGACTAGCTTCTTAACATATTGCATTATTAGTGGGAGTGTGTAACGACCCGACCTGGCTGATCATGGATCCCCTTTCGGCCCAAGCACTGGCCTTAAAAAGGTATACCTACGAAGGTACCATGTAGCCCTAGGTGGATGTTAATACAACAAATGAGGCTTTAACTCCCAAGTCCCAACCAACGTGGGACTAAGCACTCTCTACCCCTCAAATCAGGGGTATTACAATCTTCCCCACTTAGGGATGCAACGTCCTCGCTGCATAGTCCCAAAAACCTATTAAAGGAACTATATGCTATCCACCACTTGGACCAAGGCGAGGCTCTGACGCCATTTGTAACGACCCGGCCCGGCTGACCATGGACCCCTTTCAGCCCAAACACTTGGCCTTAAGGTATACCTAAGAAGGTACCATGTAGCCTTAGGTGGGTATTGATATAACATATGAGACTTTAGCTCCCAATCAATGTGGGATGAAGCACTCTCTACCCCCAAATCTGGGGTATTAAGTACAGCTTCTTCGGTGGAGATCAATGACGATGCCTTTAAGATTGGGACTTATATGGTTCAAGTTCTCTGTGGCGGCTATGTGCTATAAGTACTATGGGAATATTTACATTACCTATCGATATCAGTGGGAAAGACATCAAAATCAATGAGATAATGGAAGACTGGTCCTGGATCAGGTATGGTTTCTGGCTTTGACCTATCGCATCGATTTTGTTCATTTAAGTTGTGTTATCATCGTTCTTTCATAGTTTCCCAGTCCAATATTTGTATTTGAGTTGAGTAGTAGGGAATAGGGATTTGGGCGATTAATGAATGTATATGGCTATAATACATTGATGATTAGTGCTTGATAAACATCTCACCAAGGTTCATGGTTTAAATTCATAATGCATTGATGATTATTGCTTGATAAACATCTCACCGAGGTTCATGGTTGTCATGCATCCATATCCGCTTGTGCTACATTCATAGTCTGTCAACGTGCGTGTGTGTTCATCTCCTTGATGATAGGTTTCCCCATTCCCCTCACCAGCTCTTCCTCCCAAACTCCTGTTTCTTGTAAACTGGGATTGTTTGTTTTATATGGATACAAACAAACAATGACATAACCCATTAAGTCCCCAATAATTGGGGGTATGGGCGGGGGATGGATCGGAGACAGACCTAACCTTTGGCAATAAATGCACAAAGTGGCTGCTTCCAGAATACCACTGAAACAGATGGATTGGAGACAAACCTAACCTTTGGCAATGAAAGCACAAAGTGGCTGCTCACAGAATACCACTGAAACAGTGGTCCCCCTATACCGTCGCGTTTGCTGCGGAATCATGCCCTCAAATCAAAGCCAAAAGGCATCAGAGAGGGTAGACCCAAGAATCATTTTGATTTATGTGCACATTACCATGCTTCTTTCATTCAGCATCTAGAGCATTAGCGTTGCACAAAGGGTTGTTTTATATGGATACTATATCTAATTGTGTTCTTTGACATCCAGGCTGAAAGATCACGTTGTAGTCCTTTGTCTTAGTTTTCGTTGCAGCAGTAAATAGTGGTATATGTCCATCTAATAGTTTTCTATTATTCTTTGTTTCTTCCTTTTTCTAGGTCATTAGACATTTTGATGGATGCAAGGCTGACCTGGTTGTCTGTGATGGTGCTCCTGATGGTTAAGCACACAACTTATTCATGTTTTATGACTGCACCCCTTGCTATCTTGCTAAATATGATATATCCTAATACTGAGCTGGCCTTTTTCCAAGTTGATTTGCAGTTACCGGACTCCATGACATGGATGAATTTGTACAATCGCAACTCATTTTGGCAGTGAGTATAGACTCATATCTAAACTGATCAATGTTTTCGAATAAGCAAGTCCTAGATTTGTTTTCATTTTCAGATTGTTGAATCTGGTTCTGTTTTGTCGTTCAACTGGTAGTATCATAACTTTCTTGCAGGGATTAACAATAGTTACTCACATACTCAAGGAAGGTGGAAAGTTTATCGCAAAGATATTCCGGGGAAAAGATACAAGTCTCCTTTACTGTCAGGTAAGCTATGTAGCTGGTAAAAATTTCAAAGTTTCCACAATAGTTTCATTGGGTTTAATCCAGTCTTCATATTACAGTTATTTTTATTTGTACGAGGGTTCTCTTTCTTCTTGTTCATAGTTTACTTATCCTTCCTCTTGTACCAAAAATACTCAAACTTATCCTTCTTTTTGGCATGGATAGCCTTCCACATAACGCCGCAAAAATATTCTCTCAATCTAGAGTTAATAACCTGGAATATGTAACTTATTTAACTTAAGGTATATTTTCTTCCTACCGTTCTTCCGTGTGCTGTGACTTGTAAGTACAATTGGGGGTCCAGAAAAGTACCTTCTTTTCTTTGTAGTTCACATCCTAGTTCTAAGCACTACATTGTTCGAGGCAAAAGCTTTTTGCAACATCATAAGGTTTATTGGTCTATTTGTCCTTGTTCTGACTTATCCAAAAATCAAACTGCCTTTGTATTATGTTTTATTTCTTGCTGAGGTGGCAAGCAACTAGCTAATGTGATATGTTGGAGACTTGGAGTGATTGCTGTGTAGCAAGTGTTTGGACAGTTGGGCTATAACTTTTTAACTTGTTAAGGGACATCTTCCCCTGCTTCAGTAATCAATTATTTCAGTATTTGATGTCCTTTAGTGAGACAATATGGTTGTAACGAATCAGTTCTTGCAATTTTTTCAAAATGTTAACGTGTAACTGAAAGTAATTTACTTCCCGGGATGTTTGTTGATTGTTTACTATTTGATTGGTAAATTTGTGTTTAGTAATTATGAGCCCATGGAGTCAGAGAGTTTCTTTTTCTCTTTTGCAGCTGAAACTATTTTTCACCGATGTGACTTTTGCAAAACCAAAGAGCAGCCGTAATTCAAGCATAGGTGAGTAGGTAAATCTTTATATTTGGTTAAATGGCTGAACTTTTTTTGAGGATGTAGTTTAGGTTATCTTTAATTGGCAAGTTATCACTTGTAATTCTGTCTTAAACTTGGCTTTTAGGAGGAGAAGCTCAACCTTTTATTGGTGATCCGTATTGATGGCCTTATAATTCATGGGAAGGGTCCATAAAAAGGTCTTAGACTTGGCTTTTAGGAGGAGAAGCTCAAGTACATGGATCCTTCATTTTAGCTGAAGTACTCGAGTCGATGTGTTTGAAACGCGTATCCATTTTGGACACTCGGATACTCTAGTAGTTATAATAGTTACAGAAAAAGAAAATCAAAATAGCTAGAAAAATGATATTTCTAGTCTTTCACATGGGTAGAAAATAGCAAAAACATATTTTTCTTAACCCCTTCTTGTTTAAATACAACCCCTTCTTGTTTAAATACATTAACGATACATAATCTAAAAAATTTATGCAATATATACAAAAAAACAAGTGTTCAGGACGTGTCCCCATACCCGCACCCAATTAGGGGACACATATCCCAGTATCCTACGATTTAAGTTTAGGAAGGTCCGACGCTTGGACTCGCACCCGCACCCGATACGTGCACCCAAGTCCGTGTAACATAGGTGATCCGTATTGATGGCCTCAGAATTCATGGGAAGGATCCGAAGGGATATAAAAATGTATATCAGGCCCGTAGATTCCTGAAACCACCAAATATCATCCAAAAAGGTGCTGAAAATCACAAAATATCACGTAAATCCCGGGCACTGATGGTTGCTGTTTAGACTCTGTGAAAGTTGGCTACGTGCCGATAATAGGAGAAGGTAAATGTCAATTGCAAGACAACTACAGCCCAACCATAATAATTAGGCTCTTTGCCCTACGATTGTGTGATCCACCAAGTCACAAAGTTAGCTTGATCCACAATAGCTCAAACCTATGAAGACAACAATGCAAGAGAAAGGAAGAAGGAAAATTGGCAACTCATTTGGTTGCCTCCTTGGTAATTTGGTATAACCATGTTGATTAGGCTCTCTGCCCTAAGCTCGTCCGATCAATGCCCTGTAGATTACCTGTATTTTTTAATTGATTGGAGTACCGTCCATATCATTGTTCCCTCTTCTATTTATGAGTGGGAGGAAGTGACACCAAGCATCTACCAAGTCATAAGAGAGTCTGACCCACAACAGCCAAACCTATTGAAGACGACAAATGCAAGAGAAGGGAAGAAGGGGAATTGACAACTCACTTGGTGGTTGGTGCCTCTTTGTTACCATACTTGCAAAGAGTCAACAACCAACTCAGGCATAAGTCATAACCAAAGTTTTCAGAGGCGAAAGCGCAAGGCAAGGCCGTTGATCTAGCGAGTTTTATATTTTTAATAGTTTTGGATGGATAAAATTAATTAGAAATTCCATAAAAGTACTAAAAATACAACTAAGATTGATAAAATTAACAAAAAACACATTTTAAGGCATAAAACATAGTGCATTCATAAATCCAACCTTTAAAAGCGCTAGTCTTAACCTCTTAATGAAAACCATGCATCAAGATTCAATAACTTAATAACTTCCGAACTATCTGAGGTATAACAAAAATCACCTCAAACTAAGTCATCCTCGTTGATGTCCTTATCATCTTTGTCCATAACCACTCCCAAAACCCACACTGAGTCGCACTTGATTCCCCGACAGGGGGAATCATGCTGTTGGCACAGACAATAGTGAGTTGCGGTGTAGGGAATACCCTAACTAGCGGTTTGCGGTTTAAGGCTTTCATGAAGCCTTGTAACGCATTCTAAGGGAAAGGGAAGGTTAGGCACATAAGTCCTAAACTTCCTTGAACACTTACAGAATCTGAGGGTTCTCTCTGATTAAAAAGGAACTGGAGAACAGATGACTTGAGATTAGAGTCTTGTCTGAGGAGGGTCGGAGGGGATAGGAAAGAGACAGCAAGAGCTCTCTTCATCTTGCTATCCGAGACACTAGGAATTAAACCTGTTAAGCATTGTAACATTCAATTCATTTTCAGTATACAATTCAGTTCTTTTTCTTCTCTGATTTGCTCTCACATCCTCGACCGCCTCCATGCGCCTACGTCGATTAGGCTACTGTCGCCTGTCAGGCTCTGTGCCCAACTTCTCATGATGTTTTCAGATCTCCTCGCATCGAAGCGTGCCAGAAAACGCCTTTCAAAACTTTGGGCATAGCCATCCTTGTGATGTAGTCAATTGTCACTTTTGAGTAATGTCTTCTAAAGCATGAATCATGCAATTTTTCTGAGACTTTAGAATTACTTCTGGGGTGTTCATCATCTCGGGACTCGAGTTCATATAACAGAGATCATAGACGAGATCGCCTCTCTCCATCTACTCTCCTAAATTTCCCAGTGGTTTTCCATTGTAGAGTCAACATAAATCTTTTCACTTGATTTCTGTAGCATTTAGGTTTGTCTCAAGACTTGGCTCATTTTTTTTTGCTATCTTTGTCCTGCTCTTCTCCTTAATGCAGAGTAAACCAACTAATCCCTGTGTCTGGCTACAGTAATCCTTTCTTTGCTCTATTTTCCTAAATGCAAAGTAGAACGTGAAAATGAATTTTAAGAATTCTTCATCGATCTACAGTTGTGACAGTGTCTCGAGTGGACTTTGTCATGTCCTCCTCTAAATGGGGAAAATAGGTCGTATTTTACACACCATTGTGTTCTTTGAGATTGTATATCAATGTGTTTTATTCCATTGTTAATATTGTGTTTGCTTGAATGTGTTTATGGGTTCTTTCTGTCAGAGACCAATTTTGCTTTGAGGTTTTGATATTCCCGCTGTCTTTTTGTACAAGTCAGAAAATCTCGTTTTTCAAGTGTTAGTTATGTTAGATAGCTTGATATACATTGTTAGACCCATTTCTTAAAAGCTTAAGCTTTGGGGACTACTGTTAACTTGACATGATATCAGAGCTTTGGTTGGAGAGGTCTTGGGTTCAAGTCTCTCTATTTGCATTTGTTCCCCGTTTACATTCTCTGGTTGGAGAGGTCTTGAACTTTGTTTCCCATTCTGCTTCTCTCCTTCGTATTCGGTTTCGCTTTATCTATGAAAATTTGCATCTCCACATGCAAGATTGGGAGAGAGGGTGTTAGATAGCTTGATATACACTTAACAAGTTATACCTAGTTGGCTTGTACCAAATGCTATCTAAAATAAAAGAATTTCTCCTCAATTGTCATGATTGCTAATTATTATGGTGTTATTGATACAGAGGCCTTTGCTGTTTGTGAGAATTACTCCCCTCCTGAAGGATTTAATGAGAAAGATTTGCATCGGCTCCTAGAAAAGGTTGGAAGTCCTTCTGGTGTTGATGATCTAGGTAATTGTACTTCACTGTTATTTTATGCAGATTTTTGTATCCATTAATACACTTGTTTGACCTCTGGAATATTGTTGGATTAGATAAGCACACTTTTAAGATGGCTCTAGGCCTCTGGTTATATAAAAAGAGTCCATATTAGAGAAGTTGTGCACTGTTCGAGCCTGCTTCTATCTCGATTAATGAATCCTCGCTGACCTGGTATAAGTTAGAGTCTGAAACAGCTGTGGAACCACAAATTCTTCATATCATGTTGGACCCCATTTTCATTTTCTGGATGATTTAGACTCCCAAACGTTGCAGATTATCTTTTTGTTTATAACATCCAAGTCCTTAGGCATGTTTGATAAGCGGCTTGGGCCTTGGGATTGTACTGTTAATGCTTTGGGGCCCCTAATAACTTGTTTGGTTACACATTTGAGCTTTGGATTAGGAATCCCAAGGGACTGTGAGTCCGGCCAAAATGGAGGATTAGGAAACCTGGGTTGAATCAGGTATTATCAATCCCATCCCAACCCCTCCTTCCAAGTTTACCAATATACCCAGTGTCTTTTTCATTAATGACGAGAGCGCCCCTCATTATGTCTCAAGACACTTTACCAACTGATCATGAATGATGTACTAGAATGATATGTTTTCACTGACTTTGAAAATAATATACATCTATTAATTTTTCTTCATGACGATGGATAAATAAAAAATGTAAAAAGTAGGGACTTTTAATTTGTATTTTCTCTTTTACTTCATTGAGGTGTAAAAAAAGAAATCTCTTTTAAGTGTATTTTCTCTTTTACTTCATTTGCTGATTTCGATCATAACAATTAGGGGGTTAAGTTCTGAAAATTACACATGGACAAAGGCTGGTTCGGAAATTCATTCTTCCGATCCTATCCTACTTGTGCAAAAAAAAAAAAAACATGATATGAACAATCCTATCATTCCATCCCATGCAAAACAAACAAGGACACTGGACGACCAACCTCACTATTATTAATCATATGAAACTTTCACAATTTATTTATTTCACTTTGGAAAACATTGACATGTTTCACGCACATTAAAAAAAAAGCAACAAAACTATATTACAGGTAAAAAAAAGTTCTTGAAAGTTATTTTCGGTGTCGAAGTGTCAACAATTACAAAAATGGAGCGGTCCCACTAGTGTTCGTTTGGTTTCTGTCTTCCTCTGATGAAATACTTGTTATGGGACAGATTGCAGTAGCGGGTGGCTGGAAGGGCCGAATAAGGTGTATATTCCATTTCTGGCTTGCGGGGACCTCAGTGGATATGACTCGGACCGTTCATACCCCCTTCCTAAAACTGCAGAAGGAACTTACCAAAGCTTGGATCCTGTACAGCCACCAATTGCTCCTCCTTACAAGAGAGCACTTGAAATGAAGAAAGCTTCAGGCCAGGGAATTCGAGATTTTCAGCAGCTCTCTCTTGATTCATGACGGTACTATTTATTTCTGTACTCATATGGAATGGGTGAGATTTGAAACCATGGATTGTTGGATTTCAGTTTTTACTGGTTTGAGAAAATGGGCTGTCGAGACTCAGATGGGAGTGATTACCCTTGATTCTATAAGTTGTTCCAATCATCATATCTTGTCAGGCTTTCTGTAAAAATTATTCTCTCCTAATGATGTTCGTTTGAGGAGGTTATCATTTCTATCAAAAACACTTCTGATTAGTGAATTTCTTGTTGATTTCCTTTATGTGTTTTGCATGCCTGGAGTAATTACCCTTGATTCATACAGTATTTTTCCCCCCCAAAGAACTTACCTTTACATTTCTTTTTTTTTTTGTTTGTTCATTTAATTTTGTGATTTGCTTACCAATTAGTGAATTTTGTTCTTTTCCCCTTGGGTTTTGCCTTTGCAAACAATGAGCCAAAAATTATGGTGCATCTTTTTATCAAAGTTCGACCCTCTAGCGTGGTTGATTGGGTTAGTAAATGGATGAATGAACCACACCCGTTTGACACACTTCCCACGAAAATAATTGAATTTGGGTATCATGTCCCTACCCGTTTGCCTTCTCTTGAGAAAGTACCTAATTGCTGAAAGAACATTTCAATCGCAGTATTAAAATGTTCTTGTTACGTATGATTTTGGTACTTGTTATGACCCGTTCTGGTTTTGGAAAAAAAAAATTCACTATTCGTGTTACTATTCATGGTTTCACCTATTCATGAAAATCTATCACAGAATACATAACAATCATCAAAATTATACGTAAGAAGTACTAAAATCATACGTAATACGCAAAGGAGCGCTTCCTTGAAACTTTCGCTACGGATTTGTTTCCCAGGGCAAAAAGTGTAAACTCACCGTGACAAATGAATCATAAAATTAATCTTCCTCTCTCCCATTTACATGATGATATCTTCCACCCTAGCTACAAAAAGTATTTTCAGAGACTGAAAATGATCTCCGCAAGGAGGAAGAAGAAGTAGAAGAAGAAGAATTCAAGAACTCAATGCAATCCTCCACGGCTTCAGCACGATGAGAATCGATCATCATATTATAATCTGCATATGACCTTGACCTCGCCATGGTAGTAGACGAAGCTGAGACCACCTTACAGCTGGAGGAGGACCAGTTCTTTCCACAACGCAACGCTTTAGCAACACTAGCTCCAATCCGCCTTAGAATAGTTCCCACCAATGGTGAAAAGCTCGGGTTGTCGTCGGTCGCCCTAAAACTTGAAATTCCAGTCAGCCTCCTCTTTTTACGACCACGGCCGTTCTTCTTGTGGAAGGTGGTTGGCAATGGTACTGGTGGTTTCTGGTGGACATCAGGGCTGAAACCCACTGATCTCTGGCTCATTTTCCGAGTTTGGATGGAAGAAGAGGCAGATGCAGAGGTTGTACAATTTAAGGAGAGCTGGGACAAAAGAAAAAGGAAAAGGAGGTTGAGGGAGGGAGGGAAAAAGATAAAAAGGAAAATCAAATCTTCATTGCATTGGTTGTGTGAAAATTAGTAATTAAGTGCGCGAAGCTTTTGTAGGTTTAACTTCGCTTGTTTCATTCTTATAGATTTGTCTTCTACCCAATCAATTCCTAGTCTGGCCAATAGAGGAGGAGGGTTGTTGGGAATTGGGGGGCCTGTAGTGAATGAGCTCACTACATGCGTGTAGTGAGCTCTCTCGGCCGTCAGATTCGAGATCAACGGTTCGGATAAATTGGAGTTAAAGTTAATGTAAAAGTACTTTTTAAAGTGTAAGACGATCCGAACCGTTGATATCGGATCGGACGGCCAAGAGAGCTCACTACACGCATGTAGTGAGCTCACTCACTATAGGGTCCCCGGTTCCCAGAGATGAAGGTTAATAAGGGGGCGGGGCTCAAAAAAAAAAAAAAAACTGTATCACAAGAACAGTGTTATTCTTTAAAACACGTATTTTGCTTAATTATGGTCTTAAGCATGTTGATGAGTGATTGATCGATGAAGATGTGAAATTTTTCAAGATTAAAGTATGTTGATGAATGATTAAAATACGAAAAAAGTGTACCTTTTTGGGCATTATTAATAATTAATTTTTGAACATGTATGCTTTGAATATACTAATAATTACTCTTTCATCCGTAAAGATAGTCCACTACTAAAAAATAGGCTTATTTTGAAATAAAAAAAATAAAGCACTTCCATACATAATTTCTTACTACTATATTTTTTTGCTACCAAATTAAAGAAGTAACTGAGATATTGAGTGCTTGAATCTATAGCCAGCCCAGCCTCTTCAAGTCATCTGGCACCCCTTTAATAGGTAGGATCGATTGACAATCTGCCTTGTGTTTTGATGAGTCATCCGGGGTTGCTGTGCAGTCCTCGGCCGTTGGATCTAGTTTTAGATGGCTCGGATGTGTTTTGATTTTGTACCGTGCACAACACCCCCCGGATCCGTCATCCATGGATCCCACTTTCATCTCTATATCTTTTACGCGATCTCTATATGAATTGTTCTACACAATCTTAGCTTTTTTTTTTGTTTTTGGAACGGCTATACAATCTTAACTTGCATCCAGCATTTTGCCGAAGAAATCACCACTGTTAGAAACCCGCATGTATGGTGGGTTTGCCTTAAATTAATGGGAGTGCCTTATTTTTATCTTTTTGAATCTTTTATTAGATTTGCGTCAATTATGCTTGATTAATCAGTCGTCTTGACGAGAGTAATTTGGAATGTATAAAATTATTTTCAAAAGCTAAAAGATTTGCTACAAACGAAAAAATTCCAGTAATACATTTTTACAATCTTTTTGTGGGTATTTTCTGAACCTATTTTTAAATAGTAAAGCATGCATTCTCATTTGAATCCACTAGTTGCATATGTGGGAAGGGGAGAGGAGAGTGGATCAGACTTTGTCTCGACATCCCTAATAACAAATTTCTGGTTCCATTTTTGGTTGTGCATTAGGTAGCTGACAGCCAACACGGAAAAAACCTTAGATTTTTATGTCATGATTCCGATTAGGAAACAACGGATTCATGTTTAAGGTTCTTCTGTATCTTTTGGTGACGAGGGTATCTGAAAATTTTGCTCCATATAATATATGTATATATAGTCCGCCTCTCCACATATATCGAGTTAGTGTTTGATTCTAGCCTTGAATTCGAACTAGCTTTAAAAGGAATGAGAAATGGCACATTCAACCTTATGTTAATCCTAATCTATGGGTTAGGTTTGTCGAGTTAGTGGTTAGGTTTTTTAAGTAAATTATGAACCAGTGGTTAGTTATATCTCATTCTAGCTAGAGGGTACCCTATGAAAGTGCCTAAACCACTAAAAATCATATAATAAGAAAGTGCACCCTAAACCTAAACCCTAGGGTACCCTATGAAAGTGCCTAAAATCTTAGGGTACCCTATGAAAGTGCCTAAAATCTTAGGGTACCCTATGAAAGTGCCTAAAATCTTAGGGTACCTTATGAAAGTGCCTAAACCACTAAAACCCTATAATAGGAAAGTGCACCCTAAGTGCCTAAGTCCCAAAAAAGAGTGCTCGACCTTAATGGAGTTAGTAGTAATTAAAAAGAATGATTGGAGTTAGTGGTAATAAATATTTATTTTTTGTACTGACCCGTAATAAATTCTTCTAGCTATGACAAGACTCAAGAGATGGAGGCATTTTTTTTATTTTTTATTATTGAAAACTAGTATGAATACCAAAAAAAAAAAAAAGAGGAGTCAACAGTTGATAACTCCTGTTATCAGCGTTTCTTTTAATGTGCTTGTTGTTTGGTCTTCCTCTTGCTTTTTGGTAGGGCATCTTGATTGTTCAGGAATCAGGATTTCTAGGTATGACCCGTTTGAATGCATCTGTGTGTGTGTGTGTGTGTGTGAGAGAGAGAGAGAGAGAGAGAGAGAGAGAGAGAGAGAATCTGTTTGGAATTTTGGTGAGGGTGAGGGTGAGGGCTTGCCGTGAGTTGTAGGGAAGGCTTCACCTTTGTTTACCTCCTTTTTTTTTCTTAGATGGGACCTCTCTGTAATGGGCAAAGTAAAAATTCTTGTTGGAAAAGATTCTTTGGTGGGGAAATGGGATTTTCCCTTTGACTGCTGGGTTTAATTACTTACTTTAGGAGAGTTGAATCATCCAAATTGACCGTTATGGGCCCAAAATGCACCAATCATAAGGTGCAGTCCACTTTTAAGTGGAAACCAATCCTTTTGAAAAATGTGTTCCGATCATCTATTGATTGGTATCCCCAGCAATATGATGATAGGCAGGATTAATATTATTTACGAATTCTAAAGAAATTGAACAATTTCGGTCATCAAAATGAACGCGCTATGAGCCCAAAATGCACCGGCCATAAGGTACAGTGCAGAGAAAAGAAAAGTCCATTCCTTTTGAAAATATATGTGGTCCATGATGGCGCTTGTCGTCTATATGGTTCTCTTCAGCTTGCTTGCTCTTGTTTTGGCTCTAGACCATCCAAACTGAGATCATGGCTGTTTTCTTAGATGTTTGATGGTCTATTGTTCATAATTTAATGCAACCTATGACAACTTTGATTCTTAATGCCGTATTGCATATTGGAGGGCGTTCTGAGGCTCACTACGTGGAGAAAATTTTGATGCAGAAACTTTCAAATGAATTATCATTGTTATCGTTTTGCAAAGCTAAGAATGTTTATAACAATAGGATGAGCATGGAGGGTAAAGGCACACTTGTCTGATCTCTAAAAATGCATTCTATAGTCTATACCTGTAAAACCTGGGTTTTCTTTGGATGGTCCATCAAAGTTGGACTACATAGAAAAGGGTATTTGAGTCTCGAAGCTTTGTCCGAACGATAGAAAAACTTGGAATGAGGTAAAGTAGGGAATTTCATATGATCTTGGCGTGCTTTCATTTTCCCTTTTTAGAGCTTGATGTGAAACACGATACATTGTTCTGCATCCAATAGAAATTCAATTACGTACATACAAATTTCTAATCTGTTATAACTACAAGCTTGAGTATATTATCATCCCTATTTTCGGTACATTCCTACCTTACCCCAAATGGCTTCTACCAGTCCTACTACGTATGAAACAATGAGATACCATGTAATCCCTGTTAAAATAACCGGTGACCAAGAGTTATTAACAATGCTCAATGCTAATGACCCCCCCATATGCTCGTCCAACCTACCACTCACCCCATCTAGCTGTAGACGAACTATAGCTGCTGCAATTGTTGCTGCAGTCATTGGAATACCCCATACCAAAGGGCTTCTCTTATTGGCTTTTCGAACAGTAAATTCTTCTACTTCTTCATTTGGGTTATATACGTTTTTGGCAGGAGGAGACTTTGCAGCTGCTTCAAATTCAGAGACATTTTGTGTTTCCTGTGGTAGAGCGAGACTTGATGGGGTCCAATATGCATCGTTATATGCCGGGATCCGAGCAATTGGTTTTGCATTGTCTCTCGCCATTTTTCTAGCCATGGCAGCCTCTTGGAGCTTCTTGATGTTTGGTCCACTGGATCTTCTGCCAGTCACTGTCAATTTTTCTCCATTTCCTGATGTATGTCTACCTGCAACGGGTGATTTCCAGTATAACCAATTTGAGATTGATCTTATTGCTTGAATAGCTGAACTTCTTGCATCTCTTTCAGGTTCTGATTCCTGAAATGCCCATTTTGTTGTTGAGACTTTGGTTCAAGGAAAGTACAAAATGGAGCTAAAATAAATAAGCTAACACTATATGCCTGTAGGTTTAGACTTACAAAATAAAAAATGAAATCAGATTAGGCTCAAAATCTAGTCTGTGACAGTCAAATAGCTTATTCAAAATTCACAGGAAATGCTTATAAAGACAACAATTTTTTTTATTTACAACAATTTGTTCAACATTTTTAATATAACATGCTAAAGCAGCACTTGTGAAGCTAAGTCCTGCATAGCCGGGTATCAAACTGGTATTAAGTTATGAGCGTGGGGACACCCTCACGTCAATAACTAACTTTTGGGGTTGAAATCCTATCCAAGAACGTACCACGTGGTATCAGAGCTCGGTGATGGGTAGGAGATACTGCCGAGGGAGCATGTTGCATGCGAAGGAGGGTGCTAAGCGAAGTCCCACATCACTTGGGTACCAATGAAATATGAAGTATATTTAGACTTTACCTTTGTTCATGTTACTGGAAAATGTAGTGTGCAATTACCAGTTAGCCGGTCGCATGTAAACATGTACGTTGGAGAAGAATGGGTAGAAGACTTTGATCAAATAATAAGGGCATTTCATCATCCAAAATGAAGGATAGTAATCTTATGATTGACTTCAGACTGGGCAGACCGAATTTAAAAAATACAAAACTATTTGAAGCACTAACCATGGAATGTCTTGTGGAAGCTTTATCCCTGGCTTGCTGAAACCTAGCCTGAAATTTCTCGACATCAACGAAGATATTCGAGACACGGGCACCAACTGTGTTGCCTGCACCGATTCTTACAGTCCCACGTGGCTGCTTGGACATCAAGAATTCTAAGGCAGCAAGGTTGGACCTCTCCACAATCCTATGTTCAGCTCATCCGCAAAATCGACAAATGCATTAGGAAACAAGTAGGAAGAAGACTGAATTTTGATCATTCATCAAATGGGACTGATGATATAGCAACTGGAATTGATGACATAGATGCATGCTGATATACCTTTATAATATGGGAAGTCATGAGCTCAACCCTCATCTTAATGAAATAATGCCTCCAGTGTAGCTCTTTCCATTATGATTATGTCTAGATACGTACAATTTTAATCCTTTCGATGTTCTAAACCATAAATTAGCTTATGTTGGGCATAGACCATTAAACCTCTAGTTGCTCCTTATCAGAAAGGAATAACATCGCAGCTGAAAACAGTTCGTAGATGCATAAAAATTTGAGGTGTGAAGGGGTAAGACTGCCTCTGGGTTATTACGGAATCAAAAGAAAATGATATTGACTGCCTCTGGGAAATAAAAAAATAAAAAAAAATCATAAGAAAATGCTGTTTAAAACCAGTAAGTTAAACTCAGTGGATTGTTATTGCGGAGTATCTGATCTGATGGGTTGGAGCAGCAGCTGTCAAGCTTAAGAGGAAGCCTAGCACTATTTCAATGATAGGTCATGGTAATTGGAGAAACTCTGCATTGGACGAAAGGAAGGAAACAGAACAAAATATGTAGTGAGCATGAAGTTTAAGTTCAGACAATAGCATCAATACATGGACTACAAGTTTTCGAAATTCAATCAGTTGGGGAGCCACTCAAGGCTACGCTTCCTATGAGGGATCACTTACTTTGCTACAGACGGGCCTCCTCTCTCCCAGTCATATTTTGATGCTTCGAACTGTTGAATGTGTTTAAAACATGTTTTTGAATGTGTTTAAAGTAATATATATAGTTTTGTGAAAAACTGTTTGCATCAAGCCTTACCTGTAATTTTTTCCCTGATTCCTCGCAGGACCCTTAAAAAGATGTTTTAAACATATTGAAAGGTTCGGATCATCAAAATATGATCGGGAGAGGGGAGGTCCGCACCGTAGCAAAGTAAGGGATCCCTTGTATTTTATGAGTTTTAATTTTACTTGAACCAAATAATTATTGCCTTTTATATAGTTGAGCCAAATAGCTCGCTCAATTACGCAAATATCAACAATATTTTGTTCAAGAATTGAAAATAGGGTGAACGTATCTTCTTTATTTAAAATCCATACTAGATGACAAAAATATATATCAATTAGACATTCATCAAGTGTTTAATCAAACTATCTAATTTTGTTTCAAGACCGTGTTATTCGATCAAATACTTATCAAAATTAAATTATTTGCTTTAATTGTCACAAAAACAAGTCTCACAAAATGAATGTTTATGATCATCAAGTAAAAATCCGGTGTGAAATTTTTGAGAAGTGGGGAATATTCACCCAGTATGGATAGTGATTAGTGAGTAATATTCACCCATTAATTAGGTGGGTGAACAAACCAGTACTCCTAAACCTGAAAACTCTCCTTTGTTAACAACTAATACGCAAGCCACTATCTTATCACCAACAACCATCAAGTCATAGATCAATGGGATGTTGGGATGTTGTCAGCCGTTTCCAGAGTTCCTGTTTTTATAGTGCCCCCAGTGATGCATATTCCTGGCTACGCCACTGAATCCAATACTCTTGGACAAGGGGGATGATTCAAGTACTCTCAGTTGGATGAGAAGTCAAAACTGAATGGCATGGCTCAAGGTTACTAAAAGATAACTTAAAAAGTAAAAAAACTCGAAGATGCATGGGGTACCATTTCATGTCTGTACAGCTTTGAGGTGGTAAAAGTTCGTCCATCAGAAATTAGAAGCCTTTTTATCATTTCAGTCCAAGGAAGAAGGACAAATAAAATATCTAAAGGGAGTGAACCCATGGACTTTAAAGCAGTAACATGATTCATCCGTAGCCCTACTTAATTACATGCACAAACAGCACTTGGTTGATGGATAAATAAGTTAGCATTTGGCAAAGTTTGCAAAAGTTCAGGAATAAAATGCTTACGAGATGCAATCGACTGGACATGCATCCATGGCCTCTTGGACTTTGTTTTCAGGATCAGCCCATTGAGCAACAACGCGAGCTCTTCCATAAACCGATTCAACAGCAAATGTCTTTTCGGCTATTAAGGCACATTTTAAGCAACCAACACACTTGACCTCATCTACAAACACAGCTCTTTCTTCGCTTTCTGCTCCAAACCACACTGAATACAGGGGCTTGCCAGTATAGCCTCTTAATTCAGAAACCTTTGCTTGTTCCTGCATTATTGGTTCTCACAGTCAATTAAAAGAAAAATAGAAAAGAAACTGTGTGCCCACTCTCATGCGTACATAAGCAGATAGATGAGGCTTCAGGAACATGCCACCTTACAAGAGCAACATCCTCCTACTGGAGTAAGAGGGTACCCCTTCTGTATTTCATGCATGACCAATGCGTGCAGTGAACACAACAGCATGTAATCAGGAGTTGACTTCAATTCCACCATGGATCCATTGAAATATTGAATCATCTTTATGTCATTGCTTATCAAGATTCACGAACTATCACTAATTCATACATGGCCTTCGTGGATTCCTAGAGTTCCAATGGTTTTCACATCAAATTTTAGGAACTAATAATCATATACAAACATTAGATAATGATATGCACAACTTTAAATTTTAATTTCAGTACAATCTAGAGAAAATCATGGCCTCATAATTTCACCAAATTGTTCACCTTCTAAAGTGACGGCACTCAAAATGATTGATTCTTGATTGAACCACTAAAATTAGCTTAGTGACATCCAATAATTGCTTTTTAACCACCAAGTAGGAGTAAGAAAGAGCCTCTTCTTATCCTGTCTCTCATTGACCGAGAAAGAGATTAGATGGAGAAATGATTTTGACTTTTTAAAGCAACACATAAGAACATGGATTGGAATTCAATGAATGAAGTGGATGGTATCACCCAGATAGGCCATGCATTATTTCCCAAAGATATCGCAAAGTATGTGCTATAATGAATCAGTAAAACCCCACATTGTCCCGAATTCCAAATTCTATAGCCTTCTACTATTGAAAAGTATATACTCGTTTACACCTTATTTTTCTATTTGAACAACACAACTACCCTATCCTTTTGTTTTCTCATCTGCAAATCCAAGATGGATACGGTCAAATATCCCATGACAAACAGAATAAAATATCAAGACTTATAAGAGACTTATTTACCAGAAAAATCACAACAATACCATGTCCTAATCAGATTTGGTTATCATATTGGTGTACTATGTTAATGGATCCTTCATAACGGATAAAGCTCCCATGTCGGATTCTCGATACTTGGACAAGTGTATGAGATCCATTTCATACATCGGTACATGTTTACTTCAATAGTAACTTAGCCAGTGTATTTTTCAATTAAGGTTTCATACGAGCTATGCATAGAACTCTTATAAGCTGCATGAAAAGGTCCTGTACAACAAGTAAACACCGTTTAAGCTAGAAAATGTAAGCATACGATCATAACGTTAAGTATTTCGGCATGTCCCGTATACTTGAAATTAAAATTAGATGAGTCTGATAGTTAGACTGGTGCCAGCACCCAACATCCGTACTCGAATCTATGGAACATAGGGTGTACCATAAGATAAGATACCTTTCTAGACCAACCACATGGGTGAGGTTCATTTCACGATTTGGCACCAAAGGGATTGCAATCGTGATGTTAGTCATCAACATGTTACTCGACTAACTACAAGACTGTTCGAGTATGTATGTACTAGGTACACGTAACATGCGGCTTCAAAACTGTGCAATTGTGTTAAAATATAATGGCCAAATCTTAAAGTAATAAGCCGATTTGGACTGGGTTTTGAAATATGGATATAGACCACTAAAAAGGTGTAAAGGGAGGATCACTAACCAACTGGTCGGTTTGCAACACGAATCCGGCTGAAACAGATTTAGCCAAGCGATACACGCAGATCCAGCCCGGTTTATGAATACCAAGCACAGAAACTTTAGGCTGAACAACCTAGACTAGGATGTTTATGACCCGAAGCCAGATAGCATCCTTAGGCCTGCAACTGTGACCCTTTTCTTAAGAGGCGATAGCTAACATGGCTTATTTAGAGGGGTGGAAAGCAAACCTTTTTTTTTTTAATTTTTAAACTCGATGCAGGGCTAAGAAAAATCACTTGGCTGAGAGTCTAAGACCAATATATGTAGCTGTGAGATTCTAATGAAAAAGTATCTACCCGATGAGGGATATGGTCCTTCGTTCCCTCAATTGTGCTTTGTTATTAAAAAAATAAATGCTGATCTGTTTCGTTCTTCTCAATTTGACAACTAATTGAGACAATGAAATGAAAATTTAGTAATTCCACGATGTCAATATCAGCGTTTTTATCTCTATTAATGCAAAACATGATGAATTCAGACCAAAATAGTCAACACGCGATTATCATCAAGTTTGGGAAGAATTGTTAACTATTTCAAAAAATTCACGACCGCGACGATTCCCTACCTAACGTAAAAATATTGCTTGGATTTGGAAACAAAAATATGAAGAATTCTTTTTGGGGTGGTTCCGCAATATACCAAAAGAAATCAAAATTATGAATGGTGAGATTGCAAAATTGGTGGGTGGGTGTGTACTGACCCGATCATATGCTGAACGTGAACTGGGGTCAGAGAGAAGAGAGTATGTTTCATTGAGAATGATGGCCATTTCATGGCCTGCGGGACCAGCTATATCCGGGTGGCAACGCTTCTGCAACGCCCTGTACGCCAATTTAATCTGGGTTTGATTGGAAGAGCTATCGACGCCCAGAAGATCATACAGATCCAACCCCATCATCGAAGAAGAAGTTGAAGAAGAAGAAGAAGCTTTGCATGTCATTAGATAAGAATTGTTACGAGCCTTCCGAGTAGTAATTAAAGTGTAAAATCTTGAGGGGGGTTTTAGAAGTGGATTTCTCGCACTAGTGATTGATGAAACAGATAGAGTAGTAGGGTTATATGGAAGGAGGGTTGAAGAATGCATTTTGCTTCTTCAAGGGATGAGAGAGAGAGGGAGAGGGAGAGAGGGAGAGGGCTCTGTTTGTTGTCTGTGTATATATTTTGCGAGACCCGGGGGGTGAGGGGAAGATATTTGTGTATTCTCGTGGTGAGATATTTGTGATCTTGGGCAAAACAAATATCAGGTGGTTTTGTGTTCAAAGAAAAATATCAGGTTATTCTCTCGTATATCCCATATTGGAAAAAAGAACATTTCTACGTTCTGCACTATGTGTACGCACAAACGTGCACGGATCATGCACGCACACCACGCGGGGGTCCCACTGACGTCCCTGTAAATCTAGAAAATATACTTGTCGATATCCATTGAGCTGATTTTTTACGGGACCCCCTAAAATAATATTTTAAAATTTATGATATTTTTTTAGAATTTTTTTGGGGCCCGCAGTGCGTGCACGTAGATTTTTCATTGCAGAAATAGCCCTGATAAAAGGAGCAGCATGGTTTGAACCTTTTTCTCCTTTCTTTTTACATCGGAAATTTCTTTAGTTCCTGATGGAGAGATACAAAACAAAATCATAGATGACGGAGATCAAATTCTTACATAATTTGAAATAAGTACCAATCATAATACCACTAGCAAAACAGTCTACAACTAATAGCTCTAAAGTTTAGAGGAAAGTAATTATACAAAATATAGGATCCAAAAGCTGTTAAAATCAAAATTTTGAATATCGTATCGGCTATGGTACCGTTTTTGTTGTTGGTACAGTGCGTAGTGGTACTAGGACAATTTCAGATCTCATTTCTGTAAATACCTGTGATTTAAATTCTTTTTCTTTTATTATTTGAATATGGGGATGAGTTAATTTTTGGAGCCGAGCTATAATTCTTGTCGAGTATGGATATGGGTGTGTGTTTTGATGTTGTGAAGGTGTTTGAAGATGCTGAGAATGTGTTAGAAGTGATCGGGGTCGAATCGGTGGAAGTAGTAGAGTTTTTGTAATTTTTCCGAGGTGGTACCGGCAATTAGGGGGCTTATATAGAGGGGTACATCAGATTTTCTACCAAAAACACACCCCTTCTTCCTCTCAAACACACGGTTCTTTCTCTCTCTCTTTACTCTCTCTTACATCTTCATATCCTTCACAAAAATCCAACCTTCACACTCAAACTCTTCATCATCCAACTAAATATCCATCTTCTACGCGTGATTTGAAGTCTGGTTCCCGTTGGATTCACCATGGGAAGCTCATTTCGGTTGGAGGTGGAAGCAAAGTCTAGGGTTCCTCTTTCCTTCTCATTTGGAGCACAATCCTCGAGGTAGGGAATAATCTTCTATCTCCTCTAAGTGTATATTGGTTGAATGATTGCATTGTTGGTGTTCTTGTTCCTAAAATCCTTGTTAAATTTGTTATCACCATGGAATTGAGGTTGGTTTCTTTGATTGAGTTTGGGTTTTGCATCTTTGGTTGATAAATACATGAATTGGTTGTTGATATGTCCCTCTCTCTTTATTAGTTGTGTTTTGGAACCTCATTTTGCCTTGGATTGAAGCCCCCATCACTTGGAGCTAAGTTGTGCATTTTTCACCCGAAGCCAAGTTGGATCGATCCATGCACCCTTAAGGTTGGATCGATCCAAAATGCTCTGTTGGTGTTTTGGACCTCTATGGATCGATCCACTATTGGTTCAGATCGATCCAGAACCTTCTGTTTTCTCTCGGGACATTTTGGATCGATCCACCCACTTCTTGGATCGATCCAGACCATGTGGATCGATCCACACCTCTTTTGGATCGATCCAGATTCCTTCTGTTCAGACAGATTTTTTACCCAACTTCGCTGGCACGCCCCGGCTTCGTCCGAACTCCGATTGAGGCGATTATTGGATTGTTGGAAAGCTCTATGAGTCTAATTTCAAACCCAATTGATCTCATATTCATATCCTTTGTATTTTGAGAGAAATGTTCTTTTTACTATCAGCGTGTCGTATTTTCTCGAGGTTCATAACTCCGTTTTCATGTTCCTTTGCTCCGGGCCTTCATTGGTCTTTCCCAAGCTTCTCGAATCGACCTCCAAGATTTGGTAGTCTATTGTGGTATGACTTATATTTTTTCTTAATCTCTCACGTTCTTGAACACATGTTAATTTAACAACAACCGACACACCACGAGTTTTTTGAACAAAATGGATTAAGTGAATGTTTTGGACATTTGTGAAAAGGTATTGTGATATGTGAATTGGCTTTGGGCACTAAGTTGAACTTATGAGTTGATAAGTGGAAATGTAAATGTGAAATATGTGACACGGGGCCCGAAAGGGTATGCCCGGAGTGACACGGGGCCTATATGGCATGCCCGGAGAATAAACGAATGATTAAAAGGAATGAGATGTATATGATAAATGTGAAAGATACTTGGGTTGTTTTAAATATATGGTATTGATGAAGTATTGTGAAATGAAATGTTTTATGAAAATGACTGCGTTTTGAAGGATTGAACTCACGACACGAAATGTAACAGTTATGAGGAAACTTATGGATACTCTGGTTTGGTTAGATCTTTGGGGCATCTCCTAGATACTCTATCATCAAATTTATTTATCTTGGTCCATTTTAGCTTACTCATCCATGTGTATCATACCTTCATGTGCATCTTTCATTCTCTATACCCTTAGCGTTGGTAGAAAAGTTTCCTACTGGGCTAGTGAGCTCACCCTATCATTTTCAGGTACCCAGCAAGGTGCATGAATTGGATGCTTGGATTGTAGATGCATGGCATGCAGCTTACTTACGCATGAAGTTATTTTATCCTTTCTATACTAATAGTATTTTGGGAGAAAATCATGTAACCTCTATTTATTCACTTTTGACAATTTGATAAATGTAATAACTTTATATATTTTTATACTAAAGCAATTGGGTTCGGGTACCCTTTGATGAGAGACACGTGGACTTGTTATTTTGGAAGTTGTATCTTTGACTGCGAATATTCAATAGAGATGTGTATGACCTTGATCTATCCTACGTGGATAATACTTGTATTTTGGATATAAAAATTGAGGGCGTGACAGACTAGGCTTGTTTGCTATTGGGATGGCACATTTGGAAAGCGCGGAACGCTTGGGTGTTTAAGAGAGAATGGGTTGAGGAAACACAAATAATCGGCAATGCTCTCAGTGAATTTTCAGAGTTTTGCGCATTAAAGACTCAGAGGCCTGGCAACACAGTGGTGCAATCGCATGAGGTTGATAGGTGGAATCCACCTTCGAGGGGTGCTTTTAAGATTAATGTGGATGGGGCTCTTGATAAGATTCGCGGGAAGGGTGGTGTCGGCGTTGTTGTGCGAGATGAGATGGGACAGATTGTGAAGTTGGCAGCCATCCCTCTTTCTAATGTTTGGGTGTCAGAAATGGTAGAAGCTTTGGGTTTTCGGAGTGCCTTAGAAGTGGTGCATGATCATGTGGGGGACAATTTTGTGATGGAAGGTGATGCGCAAGGGATCATTCAGATGCTTCAAGGAGTGACATGTCCTAGTTCTAGTGTGGGCGTAGTCATTGCCGATGTTCTTAATTTAGCTCGTCTATTTCATTCTATTTCTTTTTCTTTTGTTCGTCGTAATTTTAATAGGGTGGCTCATGAAATGACCAAGTATGCCCTATCTGTTGAGCTTCCTACCACTTGGGAAAGGGATTTCCCAAACTGGGTGTGTAGAATAGCGTCTCTGGATGTTTCGTAATTTCTCGTATCAATAATACACCTATCGATTGACAAAAAAAAATCAATTGCCTAAGTCTATTTCTTCTTCTTTTTCTGAGTTCATTTTTTTTTTTTTTTGCCGACACAGAAAAAGAAGAGGAGCCCGTCCACTATATATTGGGCTCTCTTGGCCAGGTTGTTTTGTTTTGTTAGAGCTATAACAATTTAGTTCAAATTTAGTAGGAAACATTTATTTTAACCTCGTACAAGTAACTCAACGCTAACAATAATAAAGAAAATTTAATTTATATACAAATTTATTTTTTAATTTATATCTAACTGGTATCATGCTAGAGTCGCCCCTGCTCAAGGGATGTTTTGCTCAAGGGATGTTTTGATTTCATTTACTGTATTTTTTAATGGGGCTTTTAGAGGCTGATCATGTGAGCAATGGTTCATACTTCACCAAGTCCTGGTACAATTACACACGGAAAAATGCACTGTTAATTGTGGATTAACAGTGCTCATTAAGTCCACACACGAAAAAATGCACTGTTAAAATTACACACGGAAATCCATTGCTCATTAAGTCCTCCCAATACTGTTAACTGTGGAAATGCACTGTTAAAATTACACACGAAAATCCATTGCTCTTTAAGTCCTCCCAATACTGTTAATTGTGGAAATGCACTGTTAATTGTGAATTTTGACAAGAATTAACAGTCCTAATTCCAAAAGTGCAGTGTTAATTGTTGTATCAAAATACTGTAAATTGTGAAAATGCACCGTTAATTGTTAACACTAACAGTGCATTTCAACAATTAACACTTTTTGTTTCAACAATTAACACTGCACTCTCGGAATTAGCATTGTTAATTGTTGTCAAAATCCACAATTAACAGTATTCTGAAAGTGCAATGTTAACTGTTAAAACAAAGAAGTGTTAATTGTTCAAACGGATAAGTGGCAGGACCCAAGAATAAGTGGCAGGACCTGCCCAAGACTCTCTCCCAAAATTGGGACCGGCCCAGCATTTTCCGTTTTTTAATTTATATCTAGAAACCTCAAGGATGTTTTTCTATTTGTTAGAAACCTCATAGAAGGTAGTAAATGAAATCAACCCACCATATTGCAATACCTCTTCCTCTTACAGCTCCTTAATTCTTTTGAATTTACAACTGCACCGCTATATATAACAATAAAGTGCAATAGTGTAATGAAGGTACTGTTGGCACGAATTTCTCCAGGGAGTGGAGAAATTATAAAGCCAACACCAAGTAGTGTTGTGAAAATGAGAGGGCGTGCTAGGAGATATAAAATCTCCAACTGTAAATATGATAAATGTGTCTGATCTGAAAACCTCCTTTAAGCGTTGTGATACTTTTAAAAAGGGACTAAAGTAATACGGTTCAAATTGCCTTGAACTAGGACTTCAACAACAAAAGAAAACCTAAAAATACATAGAAGAAGATAGGAGATGAGAAGGGATAAACATGGTTGAGAAAGAAAGAGAAACCCACTAACTAGATAGCTAGGGGATGATACTAAGAAAAATTTAATTACTGTTGTGAGCTTTTGGTGCATGGACCCTTGTAATGTTGCACAATGACTTGTATTTATAGACATCATTTGCCTATGAATGGTTCAGGAGATTTCGGATCCACTAAGCATATCTTCTGCCCACTTTCTTCAGAAAGAAAGTGTCCCACTTTCTTCAGAAAGAAAGTGTCCCACAACCTCCATAACTACCACAACATGTGCAAATAAGTGTGACCACTTTTCATAGCCTCAGTCCTATCTCCTTAGAAATAGGAATTAGTTTACTAACCACTTCCACAAAAAGTGGTAACTAATTCCTTGGAGGGTCTTATCCCACGCGGCAATAATCACCCACTTTCCTTGATTTAAGCTTATTTGAAATAATTATAGATGCTCTCACATATCGTCACGTGTCAAGAGATATCGTCGCCACGTATTAGGAGATATTCGTGACATCTCCTTAGTCCTTACTATTTGCACAAGATCCCCTTACCATTTGGACCATATCTCCTTACTACTTAGGATGGATCTCCTTAATAGGAGCGGTCCAAATGTGGTCCAAACAGGTACAACTATAAATTCGTCAAAATAAGGTTTTGAGCATAACAACCCTTCGGTTGCCTCTAAGGCTACACACATTTGGCCTCCATTGTGAATTGTGATATCAACAAGAGGTTGCTTCAGACTCCGATTTATAACTTCACCTGCTGAAGCAAACACACATCTAGTGGTTGACTTTCTGATTAATTAGTTGTCTGACATAAAGTGCCAAAATATACTAAACATTCTGCTTGAAAGACTTATCATATAATCTCGAGTCCTTTTAAGATATTTGAGTATATATTTTACAACATTTTATCTCCTCAGGTACAAAGCATAGTATACATGGGTGAGACAGTGATACAAATTCCATTTCTGAAAGAGAGGAACCCTTTCTTGGTATCTTGCATGCTTAAACAACTTCTGCCTCGCCAAAGCTTAATCCTAAGGATGTGACCGACTTCTGCCAATTCCTACAAATGTAATTGGCCGGATAACAAAAAAATTAGTGAAAATAACACCCCCGCATTTCCAATGCGCAAGATAGCATTTACATATAATACTAGGGGTACCACCAAGTTTCCGCTACCATTTATAGGCTCATGACTCATCCAAACATTGATCAAGAGCATAAGACTTGATAAATTAATAAAATACAAACATCCCAAATGCCTACTTAAGCCTTTAAGTAGAATTCTGCAAATCCATATGGTTGCATGTTTCTCAAGATTCCCGTTAAAGAACACACTTCACATCCATTTGCTAAAAAATTTAATCGAAATGAGTCGCAATGGAAAAGAAAGTCCATATAGACCTGAGACTGCTGGTGAAAAAGTCTCCAACTATTTGATCCTTCTTTTTGAGTAAACTCTTTAACAAGAAGCTTAAATTTTATGAGTCGATATTTACACACATAATCTGTCATAAAGATGAACTGCACAAATGAATAAAACTAAATAAATATTCGTTACCAATAGAAACAAATAGTATTAATTTCCATTACATGAAAACATGCCTTCTAGCACCCTTCCAACATGCCAATATCTTCAAAAGTCTACTCATGTTATCTGGAATACTCGTGTTATCTGGAAAAACCTTAGTACAGAAATGTTGAGAATTTCATGCGCAAACCAAAAGCTGTCGAGAACTAACCATTTATTAATGAGAATGCATGTTCAAAGTAGGCCTACTAAATCATGCAGGAATGGAATCTTATCAATTAGCACAAATTCCAGTAGCGTTGCAAGATAGGTAAAAAAAAAAATGCATCTGCTTTCCTTTCTATTTCTTGGCTATTACAGACCACCTGATTTTCGTATCAAGGAATTCAGTGCATCAGAAGTCAGAAAAAGACAAAATCAAAAAGCAACAAACAAGGTGTTAAACTGGTTGCCAAAGTATATACCGGTACAAGAACCACACGTGGAGAACTTCAGCCACGTAGGCCTAATAGGAGACAGATGAAACATGAAGTACAGAGATCTTTGCGAATGGTAGAGCAGTCTTTGTATCTATCCCTGCCACAATCCAAAAAATATAACCCAATCAATCAGACCCAATCATCATGAGTAGCAGACGACAAACTAGTGTCAAATACACACCAGTTGGGTCATAAGAATTTCCACTGCCACATTAAAATCCCCATCAGCAGCAGCCACTGCTACCTCTACCTGTGTCTGAAGACAATACAAGGGTGGTTGTCTGAATTCCCACAAAAATACTTTGATACAGAAATATAAAAGCATCAGGACTTGGAAACACTGATTTTACTCAAAACAACGCAGTAATATTATTTGTACGAAATGGGAAACCAAGACATTTTGAAGAAATCCATCAAAAACAAAGCAAGATTCAGGTACAAAGTTTACCCTTTCGAATCCCATTGCTACAAGTTTTTGGATCTCTTCTTCAGAGACAACTAAGCTCTGCATACCACAGACAATAAACAAAGACACCATTTAAAAATCAGATTAACTGAACTATGGGTTCAACTACTGTCCAAAATGACCTGATGATGTGCATGGCCTCCAGCATCTGCTGTTGCACCATCTACTTCTGACTGCCTATATAGCACAAACATAAAGTACAGATAAAAAAAACCTTCCATAAAATAAAAACGAAGTAAAGTACAACTGACATTCATCATACATCGACAATCTCAAACAACTATTTCATAAAGTACAGAGAAAAAAAACCTTCCATAAAATAGAAACTAAGTAAAGTACAACTGACATTCATTATACATCGACAATCTCGAACAACTATTTCAAAGGTTTTCCTGGGGGCGCATCAAGGCTAGACATGCCACAAATGAACGGTTTTCCGTCTACTTATACCGAAGAGCTACGAAGCACCGACACCTCTCGGGGTCCCGTATCGCAATGTCCGGACACGGGGACACGGTGGGACACGTGTCTAGACACGCCATGTGGCATGGGACACGGCTGTTTTGAATTTTTGGAGGGGGACACGGGGGGGACATGGATGGGGACACGGCTGTTTTGAATTTTTTGGGGGACACGGCAGGGGTCAAATTGAAAAAATTTAAAACTTTCTGGGGTATATTTGAAATTAATCAAAACATGAGGTAAAAAAGTGTAATTTGGTCATACATATACACCTTTCTCCACATCAGTCGACTGAAGCTACTGTGAACACTAATGAAATTGCTGCTGCTGGTGGAAGCACAATCGACTAAGAAGTCGATCAGGTATGTCTCTCCTCTCTCTCTCACTCTCTTTCGCTCTCTCTCGTCTGTTTCTCTCTGTGTCCCGTCTCTCTCTCTCTCACTCTCTCTGTCTCGTCTCTCAATCTGTCTCTCTCTCTCTCTCTCTCTCTCTCTCTCTCTCTCTCGTCTCTGCTGTCTCTTTTTTGTTTTTATATTTTTTATTTACACATATATAAATAAATAAATATACACGTGGCGTGTCCCCCGCCGGGTCCGTATCCCCATTTTTTTAGAATTTCCGTGTCCCCGTGTCCGTGTCAGTATCCGTGTCCGTGCATCATAGCCGAAGAGAAAGGGTTTTCGAGAAAGAACTCAGAAGAAAAAGGCAAGAAGGGTTTCCATTTTGATATGAAGCTTTCTTTGCGGGCTCATGCCGCGACCTATGTTACGCGGACTCTCGTAATGGTATAAAGTACCCGTGCCGGACACTCGACACTCGGATAAGGGTGTGGGATATGTGTCCGATAAGTTTAGTAAGACACTTCTATAGAAAACCTAATTGTAATTCAAGTTTATCATGGAAATATGCATAAACCTCTTTTATTATTCATGAAATGCGCTATAGAACCTTAAAGCACCATTTTACATAAGAAAGTACACAAAAAATAGAAACAAATTTGAATATTTTGCCGTGTCCCTGTGTCCTTGAAATGAGAAATAGTTGAATCCGACACCTAGATACATACCCGCACCCGACACCCGTACCAGAGTCCAAGTAACATAGGCCGCGACTAGGGCTTTAATTTTGTAAAACACTGCTTCGTTGCTAGTTGGATCCGCAATTTAAGACTTAAATTCTCTACCAGATCTTTTGATAACCAATATCTTTTACAATTGTTTATGTTTCTCTCGTTATATTCATTGCCCTTTAAGGACAATCGCATATTTTATTTTCTCTAACAGAGGCAGTTGCCCAGCGATAGTGTAATTGAACTCCAGGTACAGAGAAATTGTTGGTTCAACTTCTATAGAGAGGAAGTTGACCCACAAGGTAAAGGGTTGGATTGGGATTAGGATAGTGTAAACAAAACACGCAACTCCATATTGCAGATATCCCCTAATGCAACTAGATTTCAAGAACCAGCAATCTAGTTCATGGAAGTACCTCAAATGAAATCGAATAAATTATAGATTCTAGAGGTACCTAACCTCACCCCACATGATAGATACAAACACGTTCAAGAAGATTCGAGATCTGCATCTCAGTATGAAGATAGGTCTGACAATTTGTTACCCAGATTAATATGATTTCTTTGCATTCAAATGCCAGGAGAAGTCTCAATAAAATTCAGAGGAACTAGGGGTAATTTTGTTGTATTTTTTTGTATTACGTATGCAACAATAAATCAAAGTTCAGGCTCAAAGAAGATTTGTCCCCACCCAATTGCTCAACCTGCAATTATGATCACCAGGGGAATCAAGTTTCTCTTGCAAAACCCAGTTCCTGATAATTTTCTCTTTTTCACTTTCTTATTTCAGTTTATGTACCTGAAGGTGTCTAACAGACATGCTGTGCAAACCTTCAACATCAAAAGATTCTCCTCTAAAAGTCTAACCTTCTATCGTTTAGACATGCACAAACACAAAGACCAAACAATCATCTGAAGGAGAACGTTCTTTCTATTTAATTCTTGATGAAATAGGTAGGATTCTGAAACAGCAGAAGATCATCAAGCTTGAAAAGTAAAACTCGAGCATCAATCCATGTCCCAGCTTATAACTCAACTAAAGAACAAGGTCATGCTGAACTATACAAACAAATAAATGATGAAATCCACATACCTTCCATTTATAACCTGCTGTTCGGCACCAGCTGCTGCGGGATGGGTGGGGCTGTTTCCATTATTCAAGAGTCTAGCCTGCAGGCTTGAATCAGAACTTGCAGTGGAAATTGTTTGACTTTGACCAAAACCAAGTGTCCTTGCTCTCCCAGGAAACCTGGTACCATCTTCTTCTGACTGGATATAGTAATTTAAGCTTGGTGGCTTATAACAGATAACTTATACAAGAAGAGGTGAAGTGAAGTTACACAAAATTATTATAGCTACAGAGATCCATCATGTTCAAGGATGTAAAGTTTCACTTGATTTATTTATCGTCCTCGGACTTTTTGGGTTAGTTATTGGACTAACGAATGCTTATGGGTTGCTTTAACTTTGTGGAATGGTGAATGTGTTTAGGTCTAACGCGCACAATGCGGAATAAGTGTCACCACTCACCACAGTCAATATATTATTCTCCTGTAAAACAATTTTCATAACAGAAGATCACTAGGTTACAAGGTTGGAAATTAAACAATTTTCAGACCAACAAATTATTCTGCCGTTGTTATTCTCTCTGCCATGGCTGAGGGTAAAACCACCATCTGGGTCCAAATATGATGATTAGCCTAGGTCTATTACATCCAAGAATCTAGATGGTAAGAATTATTTGTCTTGGGCAGATGTCATGAAGGTTTGTCTGCGAGGGAGGCCGCAGTTGAAGTACATCACCAATTCTCCATCTTCGAAAAGGAGATGCCAAACTTCTTGATTGGGAGGAAGAGGATTCTGTTACTATGGGGCAGTGATGACATACTTGAGTTTTGTGATACGTCCAGACAGATTTGGGATGCCCTTGCCGAATGTTTTCCCAACAATGTAGCATTTCTAGAGTTTTTTGAGCTTGTGAGAAGATTTTCACAACTAAGCAGTCGGGAAAGCCCTTGTCGGAGTATTAGAGTACTCTAAAGAGTTATGGGATCAGTTGCATCATCGTCCCTTTATACCCCCTGACTTAAAGCAACATCACTGGAAATATTTCATGGTTGCTTCATTGCTCTCAGGTTTAGACCCTGAGCTTTGTGGGTTCAAGGACCAAATACTTGCCGGTGAAACTCATCCCAGGTCACTAAATGCCTATTCTCGCCTCTCTTGTTTCACTTTGGAACAATCATCTGCTATGCGTCGTTCCATGGCACCTAGTTCGGCTAGTTCGGAGTCCTCTACTTTAGTTTCTAGCACTGGCAACCATGGCATGTTTCAAGATACTAGACATAGCAGCAGCCGTTTATTTCGTGGTGGTGGTCGTATGGTGGACGTGGGATCACAAATGCATCATTGTTCCACCAATCATTACGCCGCTCTGGGTTATTTTTCTACTTCTGAGTCTCACGATGCACTCACTACTCAGATTACCTAGCATGTCCAGACGTTGCGTTCGAGTGTGCCCTCCTCTTCATCTGCTGCTACGTTAAAAAATTTAGGAAATATTGTGTGTGAGACTCTTACACCTCCGTCATGGATTCTAGATTCCGGCACCAGCACACGTGTGGTAATTCATCTCTTTTCTCTACTTTACATCCTAATACTCATCACATTGTCGATCACAGATGGTTCATCTAGACTTGTTCATGGGAAACATGATCTTCATCTCACTCCATCCTTACCTTTTGGCTAGGTTTGGATGACCGGAATCTTCAAGAAGATTCCTAAGAATTTGATTCCCAGGAATTATATTCCTAGAAATTTAATACCTAGAGTAATTTCATTACACTGTTTGAATTGAGTGAGTAATTTTATACAAGAAACAATTAATTTGAAAATTTATCAAAGTCAACATTCCCCTTTTTAATGATCGATCCAGGAATCTCATATTACCATGGGTTAAGGGAGAGGTCAGATTCCCACTTAGTCTGCAAATATGATTACTGGTTGAATATCATCAAGAATCACATTCCCCTTCTTGTCTCTTCCAAACATCGAAATTTTTGAAACGTGGCGTCAAATTCCCATTCATGTCTCTCCCAAATGTCGGAATCATGGAAACAAGGCAATACATTCCTATTCCTATTCCTCTTTGAGATTCCCACCATCCAAACTAAGCTTTATCTCCTAGTCTTCACGTTCCTAATTTCCTTTTAACCTAATCTTTTTCGTTAGTCATGGATGTAGATCGCATCTCACAAGTCAACTCATCAGCGTTGAGTGCTACGATATCTTATCTTCAAAGGCATTTTCGGTTGGGTCACCCCCAAACTTAACTATTCCTGCTTTGAGTCGTGTGTCTAATTTTTTGTGAAGCTTGGGAAACATCATCCTAGTTCTTTTCCAATGGTAGTCATGGTCGTTGGTCAATGTCGTTTGATTGAGACCACAGGGCCAGCATTGTTGTTATGGAGGCTTAAAGCAAATAAACAATACGGCCCTAGGTTTTTTCAAAAAAAAAAATTCAATACAGGTGGCTAATATAAGGTAAAAATATTTACAATGGTGTTTTAGCTTCGTAATTTACCTAAATAAACTTTTAAAATTTCTCATATCATTAGAAAAAAATGAATCGAACATAATCAAGTACTGCTCAATGCTCATCCTCCAAAGAAAATAAAAAAAATTATCAACACATTTATGGTGCGTAGAAGATTTGAAACTTGGTCTTTAACATCTACAACCACTAAGGCATAACTAATGTATATTATAATACAAAAGATGCAAGGGCAATACATTATCTACACCTTAATCCAATCGAAAAATACGAAAAAATATTACTTTGCCAAAACTTAGCTCCTAAGTTTGGAACCAAGGACATCTCAATTTTACAGGGAACAAACGCACCACTGTTTGCACAAAACATATCGAGGTTGACTATCACTTTATTTGGGATTTATTGATGCAAAAGCACAATGTTACTCTGTATATTTCGCTCTAAGGACCGATAGGGTGATATTCTGACGAAGCCTCCAGCTCGTTCTTCTTTCCAGCAGTGCACCTTCAAGATCAGCATGTTTGGTCTCTATGCTCCAGTTTGAGGGGGAGTGTTAAAGTGTTATTTATTACTACTATGTTCTATTATCTAGGGTATTTTTGTAATTATCTCATGACATCCATATAAAGGCATGTAAGGTGGGCGAGCACGTTAATGCTTCCATCTCTTTTCCTCTTCTGTGTTTCTTTTCTCTCTATCTCTTCTCCCAACAAACCTATATCCATACATTGCATTCCAATTTACTCCAAACTCAGAAGATGATTGCCCGGAAAGTTTCTTTCATCTTCTCGCACAACCAATTTTTACATCAATGGACAACACTGCCGAATCCTACAACATACACAAATCTTTCAATTGCAGTCAACTACGACATTCATTTTGAATTGGATTTGCAATGCCATCACATTTATGAGGTGGACCACCATCATGCCACACTTCTAGAAATGTAACCACGTGGTCAGCAGGAAAAAGTGCAACCATGCTCAACATTGGTATAAGATGCTAACAAGAAGATAGACACAATACCTGTACAGCTGTCTCTCTATGTGGCATCCATGAAGAAAGGTTTCTCCATAAATTTCCAAAAAGCGGGCCACTATTCAGTAGAGATCACATTAGGCTTTCTTCAATGGGACAAAGGGAGAGCAAAAAGGCAAAATTTACCTGAATGATGTATTCCGACTTGAAGAGGTGGGGATGTAGCCTGAAGGGTTGCCGCCAGTGCACAACATGAATTTTGGCCGCCTCACGCACGCTGACTGAAAATATAAGTTTGCAAAATTATGGTGAAGCAAGGCTTATACTCTGTTTTTGCAGGGGGGAAAACCCAACCAAATAAGAAAAAAGCAACAAGCAATGTGAACTAAGAGAGACTACGATTGCTCTAAAAGAAACCAAAAAAAGTGACAAAGTAAAGCTAAAACATAGGCTACTCAAAGGTCAGTTCATTACATGCTGAATGCTATCAAAATTCTTCTTGCCAAACAAGTGATCTAGATCCCAGCTTTGAATGGCCCTATTACTACCTTGCACAAGGCTGTTGCAGAGAGAAGAAGCTACCTCTGCAACCTGGTAAAGACTGCCAGGCCTGGATCCCAAACATAATCACCCCCAACCAGGGATGCCTTGATATCACTCTCTTACTACTCATTCACGGTCACTTGTGGACCTTTCAATCCAGTATAAACTTTGGCAGAGGATTATCTTTTAAAACAATAACAACAGAGTTAAAAACAATGAATTCATTAGCTTCAAGGATGGACCTCCGCAGACTTGCAATGTCAACAAGGGAGAAAAGGACCAATGAAGACGATCATAACGGGCAACATGGAGAGGAAATATAGACTTTCCTGATTTAAGCATCAGGAATTCAATGCTTTTCCCCCTTAATTATGGATGAGTTCCTTATAAAGATAGCGGAGCCAGATTGTACACGTACTATTCACCAAGCCATCTAAGGGTACTTCGGTATGTCCAAGACTTAAAAACCCCGTAGTGATATCACAACTACTTATTTTCAAAAAAAGATATCACAACTACTTGTGAATATGCAAGGATGTCCCACGTCAGTCGCATAAAGGTCAAGCCAATGGCAAGGCATACCCCCCCTTCCTACTTTGGTTAAAAAAAATTACAAGAAATGCATACAAGAACAAAAGGAAGGCAACTTCATTTATAAACAAAGAAGATTCACTGGAGATCACTTACAAGCAAAGAGGAGGATTCAATGGCCGAATAGAGGGATGTTCCGGGTAGTAGGAAATTGAACAGCCCATAAGAATCTGATACCAGAATTTTTTTTATGTTACATACCCAGTCACTTCTGAATGTGACATCACAGTGGAAAGAGCAATAGGTTTATGAACAATTGCAAAAAAAAAAAAAAAAAAAAAAAGTTTGGAAAGGATTGCATAACCATACATGCAAATCCAGACAAAATTCCGCAAAGGTGACCAAGTAAAGAGACATTTGTCATGAGAAGCTGGAAAACTACCAATAAGATCCATGCATACCTGATACACAATCTCAGTCAAAGTCACATTGGAGATATTTTAATTAGATGAAAACAAATGAGAAAAGTTGCATCACCAAGATCGTCACATCATTTACCATTTAGCAGGCACATTAAATAATCCGAATACACTGCAGGGAAACAAGATGTCAATCAGTAAATTCCAGTATTGGATGAAAATCCAAGAGCCTAATAAAGTGCATTTGAATTGTGGAAAAAAAATAACATTGCAATATGGGATCGATTAGTCAAGGAAAACCGAAATTTTAGGCAAAAACTTAATGGGTACAAAGAAGTTATTAAAACAATACTTAAAGAGTCAAGGGAAACCCAAACCTTCTATACTGAACTCCACTTAAACTTGTCTCTATAACGATCATAGAAAATAAGATTCCAGAGAAGCCTATTGCACACTCATCCATGAGATAATGATAAGAGTGAAAGGGGTTATGGGCTGCCAATAACGCAATAAGAAGATGAAATATGGCACTGCTAGCAGCCAATAGGATTATCATGTACAACAAGCGGACGGACCCCATAACTCTCTCCAGCTCCGAGCCCAGAGGAACCAATGCCATCATATTGAATAGCACATGCAGCAGAGAACCATGAAAAACAATAGAGGTAAACATTCTGTAAACTGTGAACAGCAATAAAATCCAAGGTTAGTAGCCACAAAATCGACATGATCAAAATGCTGTGCATTTCTAACAATACTGACTTTAGCCGATCAAAAAAAAAAAAAAACAGACAAGAAAATTACCTAACCAAATGGTATACCTGATACCATAACATAAACATAACCAAGGAGCATGCTTCTAAAATGTCTTCTTCCATTGGATGAAATAGACTTCTACCAAATCAGAACCTGTTGGTGACTTCCTAAAAATAATGTGTGGATGTTGGGCCACAAAGTCAAACATTGACCAGTCAAGTAGGCCGTCATGGTGTCCAAAACTAACTAGACGACCCTGAAGTCTACATGGGCTCTGCCAAGCACAAAATTTAGGCACCCACAAAATGGTTACTGCTCTTAGGCTGGATCTTAATGTAGGTTTTCAAGTAGACTCAGAGCAATTCAGGCATGTAAGAACAAATCTCAATTCAACTAGAAACCAGAATAAACGACATGCCAGTGAGAGTTTTACAAAGGGAAGCGTGATGTCCCTACTTTGACATTAGCTTAAATTCAAAGTCATAACTAGCTTAGTTTGCTTAAACATTCTGCATCCACTTGATGCCTTAACCTGGTAATTGATAAGAGTTATGGCCCGATATCAGCACTACCTGTGACAGTCTATGTATATTACCATTGTAGCCAAAATGTTTGGCAACATTTTTGTTCATGAAAATTGAATCAGTGGTCATAATGGATACAAAATTGTGGGCAAGAATCCATAAGGTCACCAAGATCAAAGTGAACAAAAGGCTAGGTTATCACATAAAGGGGAAAGTAGATCAAACTCGTTTCACAACAGTATAGATATGGAAAAGATGAGAATTGGGATTAAGAGAAAGGAAGATGAAACTGTATGTACATTTAAATGCTTTTGCTGCAAAGATATGAGCATTTAAATGCTTCTGCTGCAACGATAAGATTTAGAGCAATCAAGTAGATCAACTCAACATGAAATAGGATGAGCAAAGCCCCAACGTCTCGAACAAAAATTAGCCGCCATAAGTGATTTAGGTCCAAAGAATGAGCAAACAATTTAAGATGTATCGTACTCGCAGTCGCCTAGGATTCGTGATTCCATTCTCAACTCGAATCCCAACTCATGCCTAGATCGAAGCTTACAGCGACAGTTGCTCTATTTTGAGATAAAACGGGTTACGATTAATGATTTTAAGGAAATGTCAGGTCTGACAGACTCGGACCCGCTCTTACCATTTTATTGTCAAAAGCATGGTGGACTTGTCAGTGCGGCGTACACCTATGTCAGCGTGTCAAATTCATCAAGTTCCTATGCCCAAGGAGGCAAGGACACACGGGCACACCACAAAATATTCAGATTTCTTAGCAGACAAATTTCACTTTACCAGGAAACATGGTAAAATGGTACAGGGCTACAGTGGAACATTTTATCACATAGGAATAAACAAATCAGATTTCAGAAGGAAATATTTGAGGGAAAGGGAAGCAACTCATGAGAGCCGAATCAGAAAACGTGGACTATAACGTATGGAAAGCAAGGGAACATATAAAAAATAAGGCAAGACATGTTAGAGACTTAAAACAGCTGGAAAGAAACAAGCACGTTGTTTATAGGAACCTTTACTTTAGTAAAAAGTTCCTGAATACTTGGTGAAAGCAAATTGGAACAGCAAAATGGAGATGTGTTAGTGCCTACAATCTAAGTTGAGAGTGACGAGTGATGCATCAGAGTTAAGACAACGTACCTTGAAACCGTGAAATCACTGCTGAGGGCCAGAAGCATACTTCAGCAAAGGAGTCATATCCAACCAAAAGACAAACCAAGTAAATAACACCACAAACAACGATCACTGATGAAGTAAGGAATGGAATGTCTCCCCACCACTGCCCCACCCTAGTAGGCAATCCTGCCTACACAGATCATAGTAGTCAACACCAAAATATGACAAATATAATCAGTGGAAAGAGAGGTTACGGACTTTATCATTCAAAGAGAAATGACAATTCAGGTTCATTAGGAAAATTTACTACGCTTTAAAATCAACATATCCAATCAACCCTCTTATAAGTACAATGATCTCATCAAGGAAACCAAGAGACCAACTTTCCATAAGTGAAAAGGTAGGAATTCCCACGTGTATATACATGTAGACCTGTATATAAATGTCTGTATACATACGGTTAGATATGTAAAATACATATATCTGTATATGTCTCTAGAGAGAGAGAGAGAGGTGACAATTCGGGGATCATAACGAAAACTTTCCTGGTTTTAGCCCGAAATATTACAATCACATAATGACATAATATACAAATTAAGCGATTCCCCCAAAATCTCTTCAACTAAATCATAACAAAGAAAAGAGTAAATTCTCATCCAAAATCATTTCTTATGGGTTTCAACATTGACACTGCTGAGAACTATATGAAAACGTATATATACATATATACGCACACGCACACATACATGTACATCTATACATCTATATATGTATACCAAACTGAGCCTTTAAGTTCCAATTAATTTGGGTCGGCTAAATCAATCTGTTGCCTCCATTGAGTTCTGTCAAGGGCATCGTGCTATGAGATATCCAAGAAACCTAGGTCGTTTCAAACTACAATCTCTAAAGTCAATTTTGGTCTATCCCTCCTATGAGTTCTACCATAATCTGTAACCATATTACTCCTAACCACCATATCGACCGATCAACGGTAGACATGTCCAAACCACCTTAATCTATTCTTTCCCATTTTATCATCTATAGTTGCTACCCCTACCATAACATGAAGGTTTTTTAATCTAATTCTATCTAGAAAAGACTTACCACACATCCATCTACTAAGACAATATCATCCACAAATAAATTACATCATGGGTAGCATCCTTCATATGTTTAGTCAATTCATCTATAACTAAGGCAAAGAGGTAAGGACTCAAAGCAAACCTTGGTGTTAACCTTGTTATCCTACTATGATAGGGAATTCACTTTTTCCTCCAACTTGGGATCAAATAGTAATGACAACACCTTAGATATCCCTAACCATATCAATACACTCTTATGTCACAACGTTTCTCTCCAAGACCACCATATTACGTCTCCAGCCACCTTATCGTATGCTTTTCTAAGTCGTCTATGAAAACCATGTGAAGGTCCTTTTTGGCTTTTTCTTTACTTTTCAAGTGCTCTCCTTAACAAGTAGATTCCATCAAATAGTTGATTACCATGCATAAACCCACACTGCTTCTCTGCCATTGTCACCCTTCTTAGGCAATGCTCAACAACTCATTCCCAATGATTCATTGCATGATTTATGAATTCGATAGACTTATAATTATCGCACTTTGAATATCCCCATTATTCATATATATGTAGGTACCATGGTACTCCTTCACCACTCCTAAGGCATCTTTCTAGTTAGAATAATCTTATTGAACAACTTAATCAACCACAACACTTCCATGTCACCAAGTCTCTTCCATACCTCAATAGGAATACCATCCCCTCCTACAGCCTTATCAGGTTTCATCCTTCTCAACGCATTTAACACTCCAGATTTTTGTACTCTGCAATAAAACATATATCCTTGAATTCCACTCCCACCAGAAGCGCCTAATTCCTCTTCATTAGGTTCTCCCCATGCTTCTGATTCAATAGTTTATCAAAGTAGTTCTTTCATCTTCATTCAATGTCCTCATCATTCACGAATACCCTAGAATTGTCATCTTTTATGCATTTGACTTGAGAAAACTATCTTGTTCTTTTCTCTATTTGGAAAACTTGTACATATTTCTTATCGCCATCCTTACCATCTATTTTCACATAAAAATCCTCAAATGATTTCATCCTAGTTCCCTTAAGTCTTTCTTAGCCTCCTTGCAGGCTTGATTTTAGCTTCAACAATTGTCTTTGTTCTAGTCCTTCTACCACATTTTAAGAGCACTCTTTTTGAACTTTTACGCTTGGACCTCATGAGCCCATCACTAGGTCTCTTTTGAGGTGGGATCTCTCCCTTCAACCCTCCAAGGACTTCTTACGATAGTCTTCTAATGCAAGCCGGCCATCGCATTCCAAATTTGCCCACTATAGTCTTCCACATCCCATGTTGCTTCCTTTTAGATCTTGCCTCTAAACAACTCTAAATTTTCTGACTCCACCATCTAATGTGCAGCCATTTTCTTTTATTGTACTACTATGTTGACCTTCCAAGAAAATATGCAGCACTACAATCCTACGATGTCACACCAAACACCACGGATATGACCTTATAGTCTTTACGTACTAGGCGATCTACGTCTATCATTAGAAAAAAGACTAATTTACTTTTATTAGACCCACTTTGAAAGGTGATTAGATGCTCATCTCTCTTCTTAAAGAAAGTGCTCATACTTCTCATACTTCTCAAATCAAAAGACCCTGCAAAGTCCAAGACCCTGCAAAGTCCAAGATGCTCTTTCCAACTTCATTTTGGGAGCCAAAACAAAAACCACCATGGACTGTTTCGTGTCCTTGATAAGTATTTGCATACATGTCGTTTGAATCACCGCCTATAAATATCTTTTCTCCCAAATGTATCCCTTGCATCATCTCATCCCAAAACATTCCTTCGGCATGATCATCCAGACCAAGTGACCAATCTGGGGTGCATATGCACTAAAGAATATTAACTTTAGTCTCTCCACTAACAAGTTTAACTAGATAATCCTATATCCTTTTTTTCGTGAAAGTGACTACAGAATCAGTGTTAAGCTACAACCACCCCTTACCCTTCCCATATTTATGCTTCCCACGAAAAGATTATACTCGAACTTCCCTATTTCCTTAGCACTCTCTCCAACCTAATTAGTCTCCTGCAATCAAGCTATACTGATGTTCCTCCTAATCATACATCAAACTAACTCCAAGGTAGTGTTGGTCAACGATCCTATATTCCAGCTAGCGAGTCTTAGCCTACGATCCGGGAAAACATCCTTCTCATGCTCTTCAGGGTGGACACGGAACCCTTGCTTATTTTTCAAAACACCCTGAGCCAATACCTATATAGATGTGTGTGTGTGTGTGTGTGCGTGTGTGGGTGGGTGGGTGTGGGTGTGGATAACAATAATAGTTAAGGATCACTTAAAGGAAGAATGAGAATAAATGAAAAGAAGTAGAATAAAAGAGTAAGAATAAAGTACGTACTTAAAGGATAAGATTTGGGCCCAATTACAGATATTGTTGGGAGAGATGAGAGATCTTTGAAATATGCAAATGCCACATAGGACATTTTGAAAAAATCGTTGTGTAACGTAATATAGATGTACATAGAGTAAGAATATAATATATATATATATATATATATAGGAGACCAATCTTCCTATCCAAACCCTTAAAATGCGAAAGTGGGTCCATCGCGGAAAATTTTCAAAAAAATACCGGGAAGGGCTTGATCCATCTTCACTTTCCCGATCAAATTTAGATTTTTTGATGAAAAATGCCTTGGATTTTCATAAATAATTTGCAACACAAAAAAATCCCTTATTCCGGGAGGTTTGGGTCTTCTTTTTTATTATTATTTCTTGCGTATTGGGCCTCATATACACGAATTATAGACCAATCTTCCTATCAAATAAAATGCGGACTTCGCCCGCATCTTCACTTTCCCGATCAAATTTAGATTTATGAAAAAATGCCTTGGATCAAGCCCCTTCCGGTCTTCTTTTTTTATTATTATTTCTTGCGTGGACCCTTAAAAACACATTTTAAACACATTGGACGGTTTGGATCATGAAAATTTGATCGGGTCAAAAAAGTGAAGGTGGAGTCCCGGATTCGGGGACTTGATTGGGAGCCCAATCATTTTAAAAGGGTTTGGATAGGAATGAAAAAATGGGACTATATTATACTTAAAAACACACAATTATGTACATGTATACGAAGGGGACTATATATACACACACAATTATGTACATGTATACGTATCAATCCGGCTCCTATGATATTTTTATGAAAAACTGTTTGGATCAAGCCCTTCCTGGTCAATTTTTTTTTTGATTTCTCGCGGGGACCCTTAAAAACATATTTTAAACACATTGAAAGGTTCGAATCATAACAAAGTAACGGATCCATTACTTGATCCTCCGTATATACACATGTTTGTGTGTGTGTGTAACAATAATATAAAGGATCACTTAAAGGAAGAAAGAAAATAAAATGAAAATAAGAAGAATAAAGAGTAAGAATATACTACTTAAAGGAAGAAGTCTTGCTTTTTTATTTATTCTTCGGAAGGATTACAAAGAGAGAAGGAGAAAGAAAGCACAAAGAGAATTCTGATAGTCTGACTCTGCCCAACAAATGGCAGGATACAGCCATTTATAAAGGAAAACCTACACTACTGTTACGGACTTCAAATGTTCTGCTTCAAGTCCGTAAGCTAGGTGTCCTAGATATTGTGGAGTCGTATAGGGCATATGTGTGTGTGTGTCCATTATGACGATATGACTTGAATTCAAGAAAATTAAATCAACCATCTAAAATGGAAAAAATCACTACCAAAAAAAAAAATTAATAAGAAATCAACTTCTCCGAAATGAGAAGCTAGGGTTTCCCATTTCCTCAAGACTCCAAAGCTCTTCATCTACATCACAACAAAAAATACACCAACTCCCATCTCACATCAAAGTCGGAAACTCTACTACCAGCTTTTGACTTAAAAATCAGAGAGTGCGTGCTCAACTGAGAGTTCACATCATGAACCTCGTTGTAGTTACATCTACACCATATGCGTATAAAAATACGCAAACTTACATATGATTGTGCATGTGCATTCTGAAGCAAAAGGACGTGAGCAGAATGAAAATAGATCTTTGGAGTCTTACCTCGGAGACAATGTTGGGTCGCATTTCTCTCTTGACTAGCCCCTCTTCTCTTCTGAAAAAAAGTGTGTTTACGCGAACATTTCAATTGCCGAAATCTAATAGGATAAAATTTCGCTGACACCCCCTGATTTCAATGAAATCACATGGATTACCTTCTTATTTTCTGAAATCCCACTGCCCTCCCCTATTTTGGAAAATTATGTAAAACTTATGACTTGTTCCAATTCCTGACTTATTGTTCCAGTCGGCTTATGTTTGGGTTAATATATTGTGAAACAATGACCTGTCTCATATTAGAACAGTAAGTCTATTTTGTGGAACAAAATCCATGTGTTAACTAGTATATTTTGAACTAAAGGAAACACGTGACGCCTTCAAAGTTAAGGCCTCAACTACCAATTTTACCCTGTTTATTTTCTTTTATGTTTAGTGACATTTTCAATTACACCCAACTCAACCTTTTCCTTTTATCATTTTATGACGTAACACAGTCTTCTACCACTTCCCCTCCATGGCACCACCCCTACATCCTCTTTTTTCAATTCCCCCATTTTTTTAGTCTCTAATTGTCTGAAATCACATGAGCAATCTCCATATTGGGCCTCTAATTTTGTTTTTAGGTAATCAACTTTATGAGTTTTAATTTGAAAGAATTAGTGGTCCTCTGCTAATCTTCGACTAATCCTTTTTTTCCCTCCCACACACGCGCATAGTCTTGAAGGAGGTCTCGTAACACGGGCTAGTTACGCCCATGTGAACTTTTATTTTGGGTTTAATGAACTCCATAAAATTTATTAGGCCCAGATCTGTAGATTATTTTAATAGCCCAAAAGGCCTAGAACATGCTCATTACTACTACATTTAACAAAGAAGCCCAAGGGGCTATATAAGAAAGAAGTCACAAGTCCCAAGCCCAAACTTTAAAAGAGGGATCAGCCCATTCAACAATAAAACAAAACATATACAGCCAACTGCAATGATAGAGAAACCCTAAAACAAAGCATATGAGATCGCAGCCAACTGCAGCAGCCATCGCAACAGTAACTCTCTCTCTCTCTCTCTCTCTCTCTCTCTCTCTCGTCTGCAGAAAGACGAGAAACATGAAGGATCCGATTTAAAACAGCCGCACCCGACAAATATCCCGTACCCGTACTCGCATTGTACCTGTGTCCACGCGGACACTTCGCCAAAAATGGCAGATCCGTGCAACATAGGTCAACTCAGTAACTCAGCACCCAACAACCTTAAATCGAAAGGAAACCCACAGCAAATCAACACTAATCGCAGCAAATCAAAACAAATGAGACAACCCAGTTGATATCTAACATGAATTCTCTTATTCGAGTGCTAAAACAATGGTCGAACTCCTTGATTCAAGGGCCTGCAACCTGATTTGAGTGCAATCGAAGGCTAATCGAACCTTAATCTAGTGATTCACACCATAAGGAAGCTAATCAGTTGATTCGAGCTGACCCAAAGGTTGTTCGACCCCTTTCCAAGTGTCCAGTTCCGAAATGGCAAAAATGAAGGTCTAGGCACCTATTTTGAGCAATGAAATAGGGATTCGAAGGTCTAACAATGTATTTCGAGCACCAAAATGGCAGATTCAAGTGCAAAAATGAGAGATCAGCCTTCGAAAATTGTTTTGGTGGTAGAAAACAGAGAAATCAGATCCAAAATTGGTGTTTCTGGGAGTTTTGAAAGTTGAAATTTGGATTCAAGGTCTTGGGGGATTTGAAAGTCGAAATTGACATTTCCACGCTTAGAACATGGCCCACTTTTTACTCTCTCTCTCTCTCTCTCTCTCTCTCTCTCTCTCTCTCTCTCGCTCAAGCCTCTTATATCAAAATATTAACTCTAATTCGGTTATGTATATATATCTAAGTCCGAATGTTAAAACTACACACTCCTAACACATGATACCTAAGAATCTGAGTCCCACCATCCCCATCAAATGGTTGTGAAATCCAATATCCTAAATGCCACAATAAACAATGGCCACCTACTTTTCACCATTCCTAACTTAGAATCTTTGACCACGCATGTAAATAGCACAAGAACACAACCCTATCATTTAACCCTCGGCCACTAATGAATCATTGAATATAGCAATTCCCATATACATCTTATAAATGCAACCTGAACCACAAACCTACGTACATCACACACAAAAATGGCAGCTCTCTCTCTCTCTCTCTCTCTCTCTCTCTCTCTCTCCCCCCCACCAAGTAAACCACACCAGTAACAACAAACATATTTAGATTAAATATCGTGTGTAACCCAATAATCTCAAATGGGTCTGATCCAAAGCAATTAAAAAAAAAGAGTAATACATATATTTAACGTGGGGGAACTCCCAGAACTGGAGTATGATGGTCACCTTGAAAACTCCTGCACAACTGCTCTCTCACAAGCCGTTATCTCAATATATTAACATAAACCCGCTTCTTCATGTACGACTAAGTTCTATACATAAGACTACCCACTATTATCATGTGTAACCCAAGAATCTAACTCTCTCCTTTATCCCACGAATGACATTGGCCACCCCCTGTTCTTAATAGGGAAAATGACCAATAAATGGTTTTTAAAACAAATAATACCAATATCATGGTAAGGTTTTCCAAAATGACTCAAAACATGACAGGGAGAAAAGTATTTCCACATACATGGTAAGGGCAACTCGAAATGACCAAACTACCCTCCAATTGGTTTGAAGCCTAATTTTTCAATGTTTTACCCACATCCAACTATTTCCCTCCTGGGATTTGAGAACGACGAAGAAAAATTTGAGAGGGGAGAAACCAGATGACGGAAGAGAGAGGGAGAAGAGGAGAAAACCCTAGATCTGTGGACTTCAAGCTCCATTCTGCTCTCTCAATCCACTTCTGACGTTCAAGCATCAACCTAGTAAGTTTATACTCTCTCTCTCTCTCTCTCTCTCTCTCTCCCTCTCCCTCTCTCTCTCTCTCTCTCTCTCTCTCTCCTCTCTCTCTCTCTCTGAGTAGATTAGTACTCCAATGGTTAATGTACATATTTTCTCTCTCTTCCCTTTGTGATTATGAAGTTTTTTTTATGATTTTTTTTTATAGTTTTGGGTACACTGTTGTGAATAACACAATAGTGTTGTTTAGGGGCTGTAATGTGAATGATATGGTTGCCTAATGTTATAGTTATTTATGTTTTCTGTCAGTGAAAGAGAGTTCTGCTCTTTGCATCATATGACATTACTCCATCTGTGAATTTCAGTTGCACTATATGTCAGAATACAAGCACTAGGAAGTCAAATTTGCCTCTTGTAAAAATGTTTTTTTCTGTAATTTTTAGTAGTCTAATTTGCTTGTCTCCTCTTTAAAAAAAAGTTCATTATTTGTGTAAATATTGGCATTGTGGGTTTGTTCATGTTGAGACGAATAAGAAGCGAATAAAATTCGAATAACATACCCAAACTATAGAATATGAGGAGATGGGATAATTGTGGATGTATTTACATTTACTAACAATAAAACTTTGATGAAGGACATGTCCTCAAGCTCAGTAAGTTCGGGTGGTAGAAGGGTGGGGTTGTCGATGGAGTGGCTCAATTGCTATTGTCACGACCGCTATTGTCGTGAACTAAAAGCTGCTTTCAAGGTATCTAGAACGGATGAAAACCCCAGTAGGAGATTTTTTGCGTGTGCTAGATACCCGGTAAGTGTATATGGTAGTTTTTAGTGTAGGTTAATTGATAACATAAGTAGAGCGCTTAGCATGATTTCGTCATATTATTGTAGGATCCAGAGCGATGCAAATTTTTTGAATGGATAGACAAACCCATATGCCAGCGTGGGAAGGTGGTCATTCTCGAGCAAAAGGAGAAGTTAGTGAATCTGCAAAATGAGATGCAGTATTGGAAGCAGAAGGCCAAGTTGCTGGAAGAAAAACTAATGGAGTTTGAGAAGAAGGCTGAAGGCTTTGGCAAAGGAGTCAAGTCCACGAAAGAAGGAATAATTGTGTCAAATTGTTGCTTGCTTTGGTGGTACTTGTTGTGGCTTGTATGGTTGTTGGAAAGTTCAAATATGGCTTGAGGAGGAGAGATTTACATTTGGCACTGCCTCGTTGAGCAATGTTGTTGAAATCCCAAGTTCGTAGGACTAGTAGATGCTTGGCCCATTAACCTAACTTTTGAGTAACCAAGTTAATTGTAAACAATGATGGTGGATATATTTTGTGGAGGGTGGGATATATGTTGTGGATCATATAGCCTTGTCAATGTTAATTTCCTATTTTGACATGTAATTTCCTATTTTGACATGTACTCGGTTTGTAATTACTCTCTCTCTATTTTATGTATTATGCTATTTGATACTCCCTCCCAACATTTGGTGGTTCTTGTATTCACCTGGATGATAAATTAAAGGCAATAGTGCTTGGACATGGTAAATTAGTTGAACTGTCTATTGTTGTCACTGTGACCATAATCCTTGCTCCTTGTGTTATATTATGTTGCTCTTTCTATGAAGTTTAGATGCACTGTATGTCACAAAATTAGCACCTGAATGCTTCCAGTGTTACAAGTGTAATTCGTTGTCTTGTACTCCATCATGAAATAATAAGTTATCGTATTATTTTTTACAAATAATAATGTTTTGACTTGTATAGTCATTTATGTGGTTACCTAACTTCTTATTGGTCTCTGTAGGTATGGCCAATGTGCATCAAAAAACATTGACTTGTTTTTGCTATTGGGGCGGGAAACAACCGGTAAACTCCAATTCCACATTCTTCTACGATGGTGGATTCTCTAAAGCAGTTTTAGTAAAAGAAGGATTAAAATTATTTGAGTTGGTTGAGAAGATTTGTGCTGCCCTCAAGACAACTGTGGGGGAGAAAAAGTTATTCTATAACACGAAGAGGGACAAGACGAAGTGTTTGTTGTTGGACGACGAAGATACGGTCGCAATGATGTTTTACTGTAACGAAGACGAAGTTGACTTGTTTGTAGAGGAGCCGCCACGCAGTAATGATGATTTGCCAACGGTTTATCTGTCGACTAGGTTAGTTGGTAATTCATAACTTGCAAAACAATTTAGTGGCACTGACACTGAAAAACATGCTCCTAGCAACAAAATACCTTGCTCTTTCTATGACTTTTACATGCACTGTGTATCACACAACCAGCACCAGACTGTTCTTCCCTGAAATTTTATTTGTTATTTCCTTAGGTTTTTTTGATGGCAATGAACCATGCATACAAGTCCGTCCGTTCCACGTTCCATTGTCAGTGGAGTGACCTTTGCAGTCTTTTTATAACATGCAGACCAATGTACTGGAACTGACTGACTGACACTGAAAAACATGCTCCTAGCTACAAAATACCTTGCTCTTTCTATGACTTTTACATGCACTGTGTATCACACAACCAGCACCAGACTGTTCTTCCCTGAAATTTTATTTGTTATTTCCTTAGGTTTTTTGATGGCAATGAACCATGCATACAAGTCCGTCCGTTCCACGTCCATTGTCAGTGGAGTGACCTTTGCAGTATTTTTATAACATGCAGACCAATGTACTGGAACTGACTGACTGACACTGAAAAACATGCTCCTAGCAACAAAATACCTTGCTCTTTCTATGACTTTTACATGCACTGTGTATCACACAACCAACACCAGACTGTTCTTCCCTGAAATTTTATTTGTTATTTCCTTAGGTTTTTTTATGGCAATCAACCATGCATACAAGTCCATCCATTCCATGTTCAATTGCCAGTGGAGTGACCTTTGCACTTTTTTCATGGCACGCAAAAGCAAAACAAACAATGTACTTGCACTAACACAGAAAAACTTGCTCCTCCCAAAAAAATACCTTGCTCTTTCCATAATGCTTACATGCACTGTGTATCACACCACCAGCACCGGACTGTTGTTCCCTGTTTTTTTCCTCTTTTAGGTTTTAGGTAAATGTGCGTGAATTTGTTATTCTATTAATTATTTGTACAATTTATTGCATTAATGAGTGAATATTTGATGATTTTGTATTGTAGGGAATCGTTATTGGCTGATAACACTGTAGTGGCTTCTAACCTTATGGAGATGACCAACAGTCGTAGTCGTACACAGGAGATGGGATTGATACCTTATTTGCCCGAAGATGTGAATGAGATCTTGTCTGGGAAGGGTCAGTTGTTTGATAGCCCTGACCTTTTCAAGCAAGCACTGATGATATTTGCTGCCTCCAACAAGCTCTCTTTCAAGTATTTGGATAATAGCAAAGCGTTCTACCGAGTTGTGTGTCAGGTTGAGGGGTGTCTTTGGAAGTTAACGACTAGGTGTGACGATGGGGGTGACGTAGTACGTGTGATTGGCATGAAGAATGAACACATACATAATGCATTGGATGGAAGTTCTTACAAGGCTACCATTTCATCGAAACAAGTCGGGTTGTTTTTCCAAAACAAGATAGTCCAGAAGCCATCATTTCTCCCGAGGGATATTTGCAATGAATTTGAGAATGCATTCTAGTATCGTATGTCTTACAAGCAAGGATGGAGGGAAAAAGAGCAGGCTAAGGAATGTATCTTCGGTCCTCCTTCGTCTTGTTTCCACCTACTCCCATGGATGTGTCGATGGCTTGAGGATGTCATCCCAGGCACAAGAGCAGTATGGACGTCGGACGAAGGGAAGTTCAAGCAACTCTTTGTATCTTATGGTTGCTCCATAGTTGGGTTCAAGTATTGTAGGCCGGTGCTTAAATTGGATGGTTGTTTTTTGACCGGATACTATAGAGGTCATTGTCTCTCGGCTAGTGTGCATGATGCCGATGATGGATTGTACCCGCTAGCATATGCCATCATTTCGAGTGAGAATGATGACGATTGGTTGTGGTTCTTGCAAAACCTTAAGGAAGTCATTGGTGAACGTCGTGTTGTGTTGGTCACCGATCAGAACACCTCATTGCTTAATGGTATCATTAAGGTTTTCGGCGGGGATTGTAATGCATGGTGTCTCCGACACTTGAAGGAAAACTTTAGTAGGTTTGCTAGCTCGAAGGGGTTTAAAAATGAAAGGCTTAAGGCGGCTTTGAAGATTGTTGATCAGATTGCATACGCAAGAACGGAAAACAGATTCAACTTTCATATGAGAAGATTGCGTGGAATGGATCCGGAGTTGGCAAAGTGGGTGGAAGACAACAATCCAAACCATTGGTCAAATGCATATTTTCCTTACAAAAGGTGGGACAAGATGTACACAAATCTCGCGGAATGTTTCAACAATTGGATACTACCTTTGAGGGATTTGGACATAATGCAATTTATGACTAGACATGTGACAAAATTGACTGACATGTTAGTTCGTAAGCGCGCCGCCATTTCTTCGTGGAAATTGCCCGTTGGTCCCCAAATTGAGAAGGAAATTAAGGAACACCAATTTGTCGCACGCAAGTATATGCATCGTCCCACCTCCCCGACGGAGTTCACGGTCCTAAACACTCATCAGAAATAGTTTGCAGTCAAGTTCGACCAACGTACGTGTAGTTGTCTTGCTTGGCAAATGTCTGGGGTCCCTTGTGCCCATGCTTGTCGGGCAATCCAAAACTCGGGTTTTTCTATTTACGACATGGTCGACCCAATGATGAGTAAGGGTACGCAAATTCTGATCTATGAAAACTCCATGTCCCCCGTGCCGTTGCATGACATGCCTCCGTTGTCTTCATTTGATCCATCTAATCTGTCCAGCTATATTACCGATGAAGGTGATACATGTACGGATTCGGTAATAAATCCCCCCTCAACAAAAAGAGGTTCCGGACGACCAAAGAAGAAAAGGATTGAGTCGCAGACACAAGAGAGGGACACGATGAATTGTAGCCGTTGTCGTGAACCGGGCCACAACCGTAGCACATGCAAGTCAGCGATACCAGGATGAAGTCTACTTCGATTGTTGCAGGTTGAGCCTGCAACAATCTATCTCTCTCTCTCGCTCTCTTGTAGGAAGTTTTATTCTACTTAAGTGCATGGTTTATATTATCGGGGAACATGTTTGTACCTTCCTTAATTAATGTGGATGTTGACAAACATTTGAACCTGGTTTCGATTCGATCTATGTATCGTACTTGGTTATTGTACTATTCTTCAATTTACAAATATTTGTACTCGGATTTGGGATTTCTTGTACGCCATATTTGGGCATGTTATCCTCTAATGTTTCTCTAATCTTTTTTGGTCATGTTTGGTGACTGTTAAATTGTAGGTGGGAATCGTTGTTTTGTACAGCTGAATACATGGACAATCAATTGCCTCGATGATGTCACCTTAATCTATTTTGTAATGTTACTAAGACAAAAATCATTGCTCCTTACAACACAATACATTGCTCTTTGTATAACAGATACACGCACTGTGTATAAGACTACTAGCAGCAAACTGTTTTTCCCTGAATTTTAATTGCAATATTTCTTAGGTTTTTAGATGTCAATGAACCTTGCATACAAGTCCATCCCTTGGTCATTCCATTGTCAGTGGAGTGACCTTTGCACTCTTTTTATAACATGCAAAACATTGTACTGCCACTGCACTAAAAAACTTGCTCCTGCCTACACTATAACTAGCTCTTTATACACATTTGACATGCACTGTATATGAAACCACAAGCACCAGACTGTTCTTCCAAGAAATTTTATTTCTTATTTCATTAGGTTTTTAGATTGCATGAACCATGCATAGAAGTCCATCCGTTCGATGTCCAGTAGCATTTATGTGCATGTTTAATATTATTGAGGAACATGTTTGTAGCGTTCTTATTTAATGTGGATGTTTAGGAACATTCGAAGTTGGTTTCGATCTATGTATCGTACTTGGTTATTGTACTGTTCTTCAAATTACAAATATCTGTACTCGGATTTGGGATTTGTTGTAAGCCATTTTTGGGCATGTTATCCTATAATGTTTCCCTAACCTTTTCTGACTGAGACTGAAATTATTGCTCCTTGCAACACAATACATTGTTCTTTGTATAAAAATTACATGCACTGTGTGTGAGAATACTAGCACCAGGCTGTTCCACGTTCATCCTTGCACCACAATACATTGTTTAGATGGCATGAACCTTGCATACAAGTCAATCCGTTCCACGTTCCATTGTCAGTGGAGTGACCTTTGCACTCTTTTTATAACATGCAAAACAATGTACTCTCACTGACACTGAAAAACATGCTCCGAGCAACAACAAAACCTGCTCTTTATATAACTTTGACGTGCACTGTGTATGAAACCACAAGCACTAGACTATTCTTCCCTGAATTTTAACTTGTATTTTTCTTAGGTTTTTAGATGGCATGAACCTTGCATACAAGTCCATCCGTTCCATGTTCCATCGTCAGTGGAGTGACATTTGCACTCTTTTTATAACATGCAAAACAATGTACTCTCACTGACATTGAAAAACTTGCTCCGAGCAACAACAAAACCTGCTCTTTATATAACTTTGACGTGCACTGTATGAAACCACAAGCACCAAACTGTTCTTCCCTGAATTTTAACTTGTACTTTTCTTGGGTTTTTAGATGGCATGAACCTTGCATACAAGTCCATCCGTTCCACGTTCCATTGTCAGTGGAGTGACCTTTGCACTCTTTTTATAACATGCAAAACAATGTACTCTCACTGACACTGAAAAACTTGCTCTGAGCAACAACAAAACCTGCTCTTTATATAACTTTGACGTGCACTGTGTATGAAACGACAAGCACCAACGCTGTTTTTCCCTGAATTTTAACTTGTATTTTTCTTAGGTTTTTAGATGGCATGAACCTTGCATACAAGTCCATCAGTGACCTTTGCACTCTTTTTATAACATGCAAAACAATGTACTCTCACTGACACTGAAAAACTTGCTCCGAGCAACAACAAAACCTACTCTTTATATAACTTTGACGTGCACTATGTATGAAACCATAAGCACCAGGCTGTTCTTCCCTGAATTTTAACTAGTATTTTTCTTAGGTTTTTAGATGGCATGAACCTTGCGTACAAGTCCATCTGTTCCACGTTCCATTGTTAGTGGAGTGACCTTTGCACTCTTTTTATAACATGCAAAACAATGTACTACGACATAAACATTACAAGTACTACACCTTTGCTGCGCATATTGCAGCAACTAAAACTATTAGTCGTTTGGAAAGAACATGTCAAAGAACGTGTTTATCTTCATGTCGAAATCTCTTTCGGTTACTGTCACTTTCACCTCATTATTCTCATTCGTGATCATTTCTATATCGTATAAGAAGCCATGGTCGATCAACCATACATTGCCGCTCGGGTGGCCTTGAACTTCGTTAAACCTTGTGAAGCCCAATGAACTTAAGTACTCTCGATGATGGTCGATGGTATCCGGGGCCTCGACAACCACGATGAAGTTTATCTGCTTCAACATGCCAACCAATGTACGAATGTCGTAGATAATATCTCCGTACAAACCGCAGCAATACAAAACAATCTCACACCCAGTCGCATTTGCAACTGGCAACACATGATCATCATCCCAATACAAAATCCTTCGAATTTCAGATTCTCGTTCTTCCCTTGTACCCAACGGGTCGACTCGCACTTCACGCCCTTCATGTGAACCTTGGTTCAATTGTGATGCCATTCCCACAGTCACATTAAATGTTTCTACTTTGTAGTCGACGTGTATGATATGGCAACTTTCCACACTAGGCAAATGATGAAATGCGTAGGGCTCTCCTGGTTGAACACTTGCATGAACTTGTGTTGGCAAAGGCATCTTAAGATATAAGACGTGAGGTTGTTTTTCTTATATAATGAATGTGAATTGTGGAGGGATTTGCACCATGGCTGACTGTGCACAGCACTGTATGTTAGATATTTTGGCACTTTCTGGGGTTGTACAAAAACCATCATTCGTATATTTATTTTGAATTGTAATGGGTAGTTTTTTTAAGGGGTAGTTGCTCGCTCAATGCTCCTCCCATTATCTGTGCCAAATTGACCGCTGCAAGGTAAAATGCATTGCACATCATATCATGCATATTTGTAAATAAAATATTATATTTCTGCATGTTTGCATTTCCAATAAAACTCTCTAAAAATTTGCTTTCCATATCAATCAAATGATTTTATTTTAACTTACCGAAAATTCGCTTTCCATACTCGTATAAATATATTGATATCAAGAAAATGATTTTCTTTCAAATCACCGAACATTTTGTATTCCATATATGACTTGATATCAAACAAATAATTCTCTTTTATAGCTCCGAAATTTTCTTGTCCATATATGCATCATTCAAGTATTGTTTTGGTGGGTAAGAAATAAAGAAGATTTATGTTGTTTTTAGAAAAGAGATATTTTCGTCAATATGCTTGGAAAGGAATTGATTGTTGGTGCTTATATAAGGGATCACAATCTTGATAAGTAAAGGCACATTTTTTACGGCAAAAGAGAGACTAAATAATATTTGGTGTTCTTGAAAGATTTTATTTTATTTCATCTGAAAAGGAATCAAAGAGATATATTTATTTTTATGGAAACATGTTATTCAACTAATTGCCTATATATATAGGAGTATTAGCCATCAATAGGTTCATGCACATATATTTTTTACGAAGGAAGAAACCCGTAATTGCCAAAAGGAAGAAAACTCCTTCATTTTGTTTGCTAGCATGGAGTCCACGTTGATTCATTCAATACAGATGATGAATTGCTAGCTGTGCTTTTTCTATTAAAATTTCCATTGTGCATTACTTCTCTCAAGGAGCACTTTTCATATCACATTATTCGTTCGTTGGGTGTTCGTGTTTCGTGGTGTCGTATGCTGCTGTGGCCAAATCTTTTGGAGATTGATTCGGAGCCGGTTGAATCCGGAGATCAGGCGTGAAGTCTGTGGTTCATCTATTGAATCTTAAAGAAGCTCTGGGAGCATCGGAGATTGGTGAGAATAGGTAAAGGCTTGGGGTAAGGTTTTTACTATTTCGCAATCTGTACTTCTTTTTTATTAATAGAATAAAGCAGTAGTGTTAGGCCGTGGTGTTGGCTTAGGGTTATTTAGGACCCTAAGTTTTTCCACGTAAATCGTGTGTTTCTTGTCTCCATTTTATTTTCTCTGCACTACTTGTGGTTTGGGTAATTTGAATTAATCAAGATAATTAACTAGTTTTTTTATTCAATATTTTTAATTGATTATTCAACTTAAAAACTGGTAATTTTTATCAAAACTCCTATTCACCCCCCTCTAGGAGTAAATTGAACGCTTCCGCATAATTTCACTGTATATTAATTTGAAATGCACTCTAGATTAATGGCATTGCACTGACTTTACTCCAACAAACAAATGGAGTGGGAGGTGAAATTAACAGTAGTTGGACATAGAATCTCATAGGTGTACAGATGCCCCTTGGAAAAGGGCTGCGAATTGTGCATTGTCTTTGAACGTAAATGGCACTTTATCTTAAAGGTACCTGCACTGTATGACAATGAAACTGCACCGACTTTAGTCGAAGTAGCAATTGTTGTGTGTTCAAATCAACAGTGGGTGGACAGAGAATCTCATAAGTGTCCAAATGACCTTTGTATTTACTATACCTAAGAGTCTTAATTCCATTTTTTGGGAAGGGCTATGAAATGTGCACTGTGTATCAACGTGCACTGCACTTTATATTAGATGTAGTTGCATTGTATAATGAAGGCTCTGGACGAACGCCGGTCCAACAACCAATTGTTGTGTGAGGTCAAGTCAACAATGCTTGGACAGAGAATCTCATGTGTCCAAATGACCTTTGTATTTACCATACCTAAGAGAGTCTTAATTTTCATTTTTTGGGACACGGGCTATGAATTGTGCATTGTGCCTGAACGTGCACTGCACTTTATATTAGATATAGATGCACTGTATAATAAAGGCTATGCATGAACGTTGGTCCAACAACCAATTGTTGTGCGAGGTCATGTAAACAGTGCTTGGACAGAGAATCCCATATTTGTGTCCAAATGACCTTTGGACTTATATAGCTAAGAGAATCTTGTTGTGTGACGTCAAATCAACAGTAGTGGTCGGACAGAGAATCACATAAGTCTTCAAATGAACTTTGTTCTTACCATACCTAAGAGAATCTTAATTTTCATTTTTTGGGACATGGGCTATGAATTGTGCACTGTGCCTGAACGTGCACTGCACTTTATATTAGATATAGATGCACTGTATAATAAAGGCTCTGTACAAACGTTGGTCCAACAACCAATTGTTGTGCGAGGTCATGTAAATAGTGCTTGGACAGAGAATCTCATATTTGTGTCCAAATGACCTTTGGACTTATATAGCTAAGAGAATCTTGTTGTGTGAGGTCAAATCAACAGTAGTGGTCGGACAGAGAATCTTATAAGTCTTCAAATGAACTTTGTTCTTACCATACCTAAGAGAGTCTTAATTTTTATTTTTTGGGACACGAGCTATGAATTGTGCACTGTGCCTGAACGTGCACTGCACTTTATATTAGATATAGATGCACTGTATAATAAAGGCTTTGTACGAACGTTGGTCCAACAACCAATTGTTGTGCGAGGTCATGTAAACAGTGCTTGGATAGAGAATCTCATATTTGTGTCCAAATGACCTTTGGACTGATATAGCTAAGAGAATCTTGTTGTGTGAGGTCAAATCAACAGTAGTGGTCGGGCAGAGAATCTCATAAGTCTCCAAATGACCTTTGGACTTATCATACCTGAGAGAGCATATTTTGCATTTTTCAGTTTATGGGGCAAGGGGCTACTGTGAATTATGCACTGTGGAGTTACCATTGTTCATTGATTTGACCCAACACAGTAATGGTTGGACTGATGCTAGTGCTATGTCGATATTACAGAATGCAACTGTTGGTAGTACACAGTGCAATACACAATAACATAGGATGGCACAACAGTAATTCAAATAAAGTTGTACTTTAAATGCCAATCCTTGGACTTCTATAAATTGGAAGCAATGATGATATAGAACTTACGTTTGAATAACACGATATAGAAGTACATTAGTTTTATATGTTAACATGCCTTTGACAACAGTTGAACATGCAACCGTTTATCAAGGAGAGCCGTATGCATTTGATGCTATTCCTGGTGTGGATATTTGCCACATCATACACGTGGACTGCAAAGTCGAAACATTTTCCCTTTGTTTGAAAATGCAAGAAGACTTATGGCCAAGTTGGCATAAAGTACGAGTGGAGCCCCTGGGTACAAGACAACAACGAGATTCACAAATTCGAAGGATTTTGGGTTGGAATAATGATCATGTTTTGCCAGTAACCAATGCATTCAGCTGTGAGGTCGTTGTGTATTTTTGCGGTATGCACCCAAAAATTGACTATGGCATTCGTACATTGGCAGGCATGGTCGACATCGACATCGACATCATTATTGTTGTCAAATCCCCGGACAGCATCGACACTCATCGACAGTATTTAAGGGAATTGGGATTCATAAGACAAAATCAAGTTGAGGGCCACCCCACCAGCAATGTTTGGCAGCTTGAGAAGGGCATTGGGTACATTATCCATATTAACACGTTTGGGATTGAGGAGGTGAAACTTACAATAACCCGTAGATGGAATGATGCATACATCCGGACGCTATATTGTCAAGGGTCATGAGTTTGACTTTCTCTCGATTTGCGCAAGTATAGTGGGGTAGTTGTTGTTAATTTCATTACGGGCTGGTTCTCATGTCTGGTATTTGGTTCCTTTTATTGAAGATGTGGTTGTTGTATTAGTTGAATTAAAGGCCAGGTCGGGTCATTTCATTTTCATTTTGCCTTTCATTTATTTAAGCTGTAACTTTGCAAGTAATCATCTATTGGATGTTTTCTTCTATATAAATTAAGTATGGTGTCGTATGTAAGTATATGTTGCACTGTGTATTGACATGTCTTGCACTCTTCATTAAAGTACAAAACACTGTGCATTGTCGAAGGTTGCACTGTAGAGCAACATCATTGTCTTTATATATACATGGATAGATGTGTTTAACCACTTATCACACAAACAATATTTATCAAATGGATCCAAATTTTCCTTTTCGAAGAAGGTTAGAAAAGGGAGAGAGTTCTCGTACACACAATGAATCGAATGGAAATAATTCTGAATCAAGCATTCCATTTCGTAGACGTAGACTTGTAGAGTTGGGAGACCGTCATCCCGGGAATAGCCATGTTGGTAGTCATGTTCATTGGAGTCTTCCCCCCCATTGGTCGAACAATATTTGGCCCCCTCGAGTACGACCCAAAAGACAGGTGGTTGATGATAGTGCTCCTCCCCCCGTTTCTCCCTTGGATGCATGGCTTGCCCGCCACAAGGTCAATACCAGGGATGATTTGCCTCTCCATGGAATGGCAGGTGACCGCGGACCAGCGACGGGGAATAGAATCCGTAGGATGCAAAAGACAGAGACTAGTCCAACGGTGGGCGTCGATCTGCGTGCAGACCATTGCAACTACCCTCGATTGGAGTTTGATCTATCATTTCGTGATCGGCTTGGTCGACGACGATTTGTCACTCCGAAAGAGCAATATGATGCGACCGGAGATTTTGTATTTATGTTGGATTGGAACCAAACACCTTATTCCAAAGATACGACAGCTTTATTGGAGTGGCCGAACTTATTCGTCGAGCGCAACAAGTTGGAAGCCAAGTGTCGGCAGTACATGCAGAAGGTGCCCAAAGCGCGTTCCGTGCAGATGATAAAAGGAAGAAGGTTTTAATGTCTCCACAACGATGTTTACGAAAGGCTCCGGGTGGAGATTAATGCAATGACGAAGCGGGTTACACGTCAGGAGAAATTTATCGAAGTTATCCAGGAGGTTGAAAGGGATGGCCGCAATTGTAAGGACTTGATTAGAGGAATTTGGAATGATGCGGAATATGCAACCGATCCGGAACTATCAGATTATTCTGATGACACCTTTTAGATTATTCTGTTTTCTTTTGTGGTTTAATCCAAGTAACTTATTTATGTTTGACTTCAATCAATGTATGGTTTTATGAATTTGGTTTCTTTGAATTAAGATGTGGTTTTTGTATTATCAGCCAAGGTTGGGTAGTTTAGAAAATCCCATATGAACAGTTTGGTGCTTGTCATATGACACACAGTGCATATTGTCTATTGTAGAATGCACTTTATTGTACTATACAGTGCCATATGTGTTTTGATAGGATGCAACAAGTCGTAAAGTTTTGTTTTGACAAGACAATGGCAACCTTTTCTCTTATATAAATTGAAACCCATGGTGTTCACACTTGTTCATCGGCCCTTTCTTTTTACATTTCAACAACACCTCTTCAACTCTTCCAAGTAACCTACATCTATCTCAAGATGCCTTTGCCAACACTTGAACATGCTACTGTTTATCCAGGAGAGGCGTATGCCTTTCAGGCTATTCCCGGTGTTGATATTTGCCACATCATACACGTGGATTACAAAGTAGAACAATTCTCCCTATCCTTGAAACTTGAAGACGGAACATGGATAAGCTGGCATAAAGTACGAGTGGAGCCGTTGGGTACAAGAGAAGAACGAGAATCAGAAATTCGAAGGATTTTGGGTTGGAACAACAATCATGTTTTGCCAGTTACAAATGCATTTGGTTGTGAGGTCGTTGTCTTAATCGGTGGTAGGCACCCAAATACTGACTACGACATTCGTACCTTGGTTGGCATGGTGGAGGTTGACATCATTATCGTTGTCGAGTCCCTGGATAGCATCGAAAGTCATCGACAATACTTAAGGGATTTGGGCTTCACAAGACAAAATCAGGTTGAGGGTCACCACACTGGCTATGTATGGCTGCTCGAGAAGGGCATCGGGAACATCGTTGATATTAACATGTTTCGGAATGACGTGGTGAAACTTACAGTACGGGTAACCCGTAGATGGTACGATGGCTACATCCGCACCAGGGATTCGGGACTGTGAGGAGTTGGAGGTTGTCATCATATGGGCAAGTAGAGTGGGGTACTTGTCGTGGCCTACTTGTTGTGGCCTAAGTTGGCATTTACTTTAATCTCCGCCGTGTCATTTATTTGTTGTATTTGGTTTCTTTTAATTAAGATGTGGTTGTTCTATTATTAGACTAATATGATCAATGTTCTTTCCAAGCTACTAATAGTTTAAGTTGGTCACATTTTGCGCAGCTAAGGTGTAGTACTTGTACTGTTTATGTTGTTTCACTTACGAGTGTCTTGGTCATTTCGTGAATCTTATTTATTTTAAATGAAATGTGGTGGTTATATTAATTAAAATTTCAGGGAAGAACAGTCTCGTGCTTGTTTATTTATAGACAGTGCATGTCAATATTATATAAAGAGCTTTGTTCTTGGTCGGAGCAAGTTTTTCAGTGTCAGTGACTGTACATTGGCTTTCATGTTATAGAAAGAGTGCAAAGGTCACTCCCCTGACAATGGACAATGGAACGTGGAACGGATGGACTTGTATGCATGGTTCATGCCATCTAAAAACCTAAGGCAATGAGAAATAAAACTTCTGGGAAGAACAGTCAGGTGTTTGTGGTTTCTTACACAGTGCAGGTCTCAAGGTTATATAAAGAGCAAGTTTTGTTCTTGCTCGGAGCAAGTTTTTCAGTGTCAGTGACTGTACATTGGTTTTCATGTTATAGAAAGAGTGCAAAGGTCACTCCCCTGACAATGGACAATGGAACGTGGAACGAATGGACTTATGGTTCATGCCATCTAAAAACCTAAGGCAATGAGAAATAAAACTTCTGGGAAGAACAGTTAGGTGCTTGTGGTTTCTTACACAGTGCAGGTCAAGGTTATATAAAGAGCAAGTTTTGTTCTTGCTCGGAGCAAGTTTTTCAGTGTCAGTGAGAGTACATTAGTTTTCATGTTATAGAAAGAGTGCAAAGGTCACTCCCCTGAAAAGAAGCTACTCCTATATAACTTGATCATGAGCCCAGACAAATAACTAAATCAAGCAGAATCTAGAGCAACCCAGCCAAGTAAATCAACTCACAAGAAGTTCTCCAAATTAAGAATCATGTCATTTTACACAACTGAAACAGATGAACCTGCCCATCGGTACCTGAGACGTTTTATCATAATTGAACATGTGACCATAGTTGTACACAGGAGCACCGATAAATTACTGTACCAAATAAATGACAACAAAATCATGAAAAACAACAACAGAAGATATGTCTCACAATTCACAATGAGCTGGTAAATAAGACTTCGTTACAACAATAAACATCAAACCAAAGTAAAGCTGTACATAGCAGTGGCAAGATGAGGGTCCCAATCATCAGAGCATAGCATAGCAAGGCAGAATCAAGTTCTAGGGTCCCCATAGATAATCACATTGAGCACATTGAGAATATCATTTTTCAGTAGTTACATATATTACTAATGTCCCCATAAAAAAATACACCAAACTATTAGCCATTCCCTATGTGTTTGCTATCTATAGAAGGTCAGCTATACACAGGTACTTGGTACTTGCATTTTGCAAAATGCCCACCTCCATAGCTATTCAAAAAGGTGCACTATCCATCTGCATGACAGTAACTTCAAATATTTAGTGTGAAATACAAAAAGACATGCAATTTTACACATAAAGAATGCAAAGATGAAGGAGACAGAAAACAAGGAATTTAGATTGCAAAGAGCATCCAATGTTTTCAAGGTCGGTGGCAGAGGCTATTGGGAGTTAAGTTTCTCTTTGGGATCCCTTTCTGTTTCGCGTCAAGAGAAACTCCACGTGTCGTGCGCTAAAAAGGAAAAGAAATGCCAAATTAACTCCACTTGAAACTAATCCTTCTCACAAGGATTCAAGGGGTCCTATCAGTTGTTTCTCCGTAACGAACGGTAACGGAAACAAAAATTTCAAACATCAAACTCGTAGATGCAAGAAAACAAAACCATGACCATTAACTTAATGCCAATCAAGAGCCATCTATGCCACTTCTACAGCAACATTCCAAACAAAACAATGAAGTTGTTGATTCAGAATCTAACCGACCAAACAAAAAGACCAAACAAAACAAAGAAACCAAAAACCACCAAAAGACAAAAACTAACAAAAACTCATTTCCTAAAATGCTCAAGAAGGCCCTAAAATGCTCATGCAAGAAGTTAATTGTTCTTATTCAAAGAGGGAGAAGAGAAATGCATCTCTCTCGTATACATTAAATGATTCGAAACACATTTCCTAAATTTATTATAATTTACCTCAAATAGAACACATGCAAATAACAAGGGGTGACAAAGTTTTAGTAAAGAGACCATACCTACAAGTTATAAGTTATGATCAACTGTTGATTGCTTTCATTACTGGATCTCGTCTTTGGTTTCTGTCATCTGTGAAGATGGTGTACAAAATCCAGTTGCGAGCATTATCGACAGTAAGACAATCCATCTGCGAAGAGCTGCTTCGACCCTCCCACAACTCCATATATTTAATGACATGTATGCCACAATCTTGGCTACAAAAAAGGGGAAGCAAACATATAATTGAAGATAGAAATAGGTTTCCTAAATTTGAGTCATAAACGTGCTTTTCGGGACAAACAATGGTTAAATATTTATGTTCCGTCATGTTTTGGACACTCACCAGTTACCTTGCTGTGAACAGGTACAAACTCAATTGCATACTCGTCACAACTATGGGTGAGCTTCATTTCACAAGCAACCAATAGTCCGAACAGGTTATCCCGCTACAAGACATATGAAAAAGACAGGTAATTAGTAACAAAAGTTGTTATCGGAAAGTTAAATAATTTTTTTTGGACATTAAGTGAAGGGAATATTACAATTGTCTTGACTTTGGACAATCGATCGTGTAAGTCATTTGGCTTCAATGAGTCTAACACATCGACACGCACATCGACAAGGGATATGGCTATACAAAACCAATGACCAGGATCTATTCCAACAAGCAGTGGTAGTAAAAGCTGCAACAAAAATGACATCGGCCGATGATGCATAAGTTGCATAACCAAACCAATTGAATGTAGCAATGTAAGTGCAAAATAACATACTTGGTCACATTTGGCCACGTCGTACCCAACTTTGTTACTATTAACTTGATCCCTCAAGACATTGGGAAACCTCTTGTTTTTACGAGTACGTTCAAGTAGATTCTTCTGCAAAAGAAGTGCAAAATTTTATAAGTTCACATCATAGTGCGAGAGGAAACAAAAATATAATGCACCTATTGGTAGTGAGATCGTACCGCAAAATGCGATGGGAAAATGTGACGCCTGGGATGCGACTTTCCTTTCTCTACCTCCTCCATTTCCTTTACCATGAGCCAATCTCTCACTGAATCAAGAACCTGCATGGATAATGGAATGATTGATGAAGTCAAAGACATTCAATAACTTTTGGTTGGTAATATAGGAATATAACATAATGATAACAAGGAGGAATTAGTAATTACCATGTTGGACACATGGCCCTTTTGGCGGAAAGACTCATAAACATTGGTGAAAATCAAAGGCCATTTCATTGACTTCATTTGGATACACACCTCACTACCACAAATGTATGACTTGTGAGCAACGGATGTTACACAGTAATATGAATATAGTATCCAAAGAGTTTGACAGGAGAATATAGCCCCATGACCTAAGTTACAAGTATACAACAAGAATAGAGATCAATAACTTGAAGTTGAAAGAAGTTGTATCATATAAACGTACGTATTTTTAACCTCGTCATAACCATTGTAAAACCAACTTGTAAACTGACTTGAGCAATAAAATCAGTAGAAGAACAAACAAAACTTCAGAAAAATATAATATATGACACCAGCCCCATGAGATGAAGTACAACCATCAAGGAAAACTAGCGATAAACACATTCATATTAATTTGAACATCCTCATGGGACTTCAAACAGCACATCATTTACATTGGGAAAAAAATAATAATCGAAGCGATGCATGTATTACAACTATGACAATGATTAGCAACAGGACCTCACAGCCATATCAGTTGCATATTAAGATTCAACAGAGGTAATTTGATTAGATGCATAAAAACATTATCAGCAAAATGAATAGAATCCTTACTCTTTCATGGCTTTGGTCGGTCTCCGGAGAAGATAATCCAATATCTTCTTCATGTCCTTCGTCATCTTCTGTACCTTAAAAGATGGTTGTGAAACATACGGATGCCGAGTATATTTACTCTGTTTTATAGGACGATTCCCTCATCTCTGAGTTGGTTGAGTAGACACAGCTTTTGTTTCCTTGGTGGTGGGTGTATCGCCAAGCACATTCTCAATAAGTTGACAAATGGGTGTTTCCCATTCGTTGCCTTCAAGGGCAACATATTCCCTCCCTTCTTCTTCTTGTTCATCTTCTTCTTTATGTTCTTTCTCTTTCTCTGGGGTCTCTTTGTCTTTCTCTCTCTCTTCTTGTACTTCTCTTGTCGGGCCGCTTTTCCACCATCTCTCCTAAAACCAATTGGTGTTAGGAAGGGCTTCAATTAAGTCTTTTATGGCATTCGACATCGCACCCGCAAGTCTATTTTTAGAGCGGTCGCAGGGAGTGGCATTGTGTAACCAAATCCATGGGGGCACTCCGGGCCCAACAATCGCTCCCTCACGATGACGATCCCGCGACTCGAACCCATGACCTCCTGTCTCTGATACCACTTGTCGGACCGCTTTTCCACCATCTCTCCTAAAACCAATTGGTGTTAGGAAGGGCTTCAATTAAGTCTTTTATGGCATTCGACATCGCACCCGCAAGTCTGTTTTTAGAGCGGTCGCAGGGAGTGGCATTGTGTAACCAAATCCATGGGGGCACTCCGGGCCCAACAACTTCTTCTTTTTGTTGTTCTTGTCTCTCCTGTTCTTCTTCTTCTTCTTCTTCTTCTTCTTCTTCTTCTTCTTCTTCTTCTTCTTCTTCTTCTTCTTCTTCTTCTTTAGAATGAGAATCTTCTTCTTCAGAGTCTTCAAATTTATAAGATTCTTCTTCTTCTTCAGAATCTTCTTCTTCTTCCTCCTCCTCTTCTTCTTCCATAATAATGTCATCATCTTGTTTTCTCTCTCTCTCTCTCTCTCTTCTTCCTCGTCCTCGTCTTGTATTCTATCTCTCTCTTCTTCTTCCTCCATGTCCTCATCTTCTTTTGTCTCTCTCTCGTATTCTTCCCCATTTCGCCCTCCTTCTCCATCTTCTTCTCCCTTTTTTCCCCTTTCCAAGGCCAGAGAGTGCGCAGCATCCATGGCACGCAAGTTGTCCGCATTTTCAATAAACTAATATATATAATTATGGTACTGTTGAATTATGGCCTGCAAGTGTAAATTAATAATAGGTCAGTATGTGGGATTGAAAGGATCATATTTTGGGTATACAAGTACAAGTTAATAAATAATCACCGGATTTTTCATGTTGTGAGGAGGAAAGTCAGCCAACACAGCCTCCTTAGGTGGGATGTCCTCCGACTCCATTCTTATAAGCTTCGCTATCAGATCCTTCGTCCATAATGCAATGGGAAGCTGATGTTCGACACTATGCTCGCCGCTCATAACATCCATCGGGAATCGGTCAAAGTATATTATCTGCAAAATTTATATACCGACATGTTAGAAAATAACTCAAGTACGTAAAAAAGAGGCAAAAGTCAATCACATAATGGTGTTCAACATACCATTAAAAGGAACAAACATCCGCCAACACTTTGGCCATGTAAGGGATGATGCTTTTTCGATGCTCGATCCTTGAAACTCTTGATTTGGTTTACCAACCACTCCATAATGAAAGCCTGTAAGGGCTCGTAAATTTATTTATTTATTTTTTTAAAAAGGGCATATCGAAAATAAAATAGGGGAAAAGTGTAAAGTGTTAATTTTATTTATTATTATGATTATTTTTTTTTCTTTCTTTCTTAAATGTTAAATGGGGTGAATGTGTAATTATGACTTTAGTTGGGCTTGAGGGTGACACATTAATTTGTAGAGGGGGGTGTAAGTGTTATTATCACTTATATTTGTGTGTGTGTGTGGTCGGGGAGAGAGTGAGAACAAATCTAATCCCTCCCCTCTTCCTCTCTCTCCAGCCGACACTCTCTCTCTGTCTCCATCTCTCGGTTTCTATCTCTCTCTCTCACCAAATTTCTTCACAAACCCTTGAAAACCACCATGGATCTTGATGAGAACAAAATATTGACACATAGTACCTCAGATATCATATGTTGTTAGTTTTTAAATGTGCTTTATTAGATAATATTATTATCTTTTTATTCATTTACTTTCGAATAATTTATATTGCAGGAAAAGATAATAATTTTTACTTATTTCAGCCGTTGAAATAAATTAAGAGTGATGTGGACCCGCAAATCAACATTGCCGAAATTTAAAGATGGAATTGGCAAAGTTACTCTAAATAATGTGCTCACCTATGACGGAAAATGGAAAGATTATGGAAGGAGTATCTGGTTGGACCATTCGATATCATTCATTGTTGGGAAGTAAAATTTGATTTGGCATGAGAATGTGAAGATCATGAGAAAGGATTTTATTGGTGGGCCAACACTAGGAATTGAGTTAGGAAAATAATCACTTCCTTTTGAAGTGGAATTTCGGTGCATGCGAGAATATAAAGCCAACTAGAGGGTTGGCTCGAGGAGACTTGGGTTGGGTAGAATTCCAAGCCAAGCGCAGCGTGACTTCTCAACGGCGACATCCGGTAGGATAACAAGATGAGCAAAGGAGGTTTTTGTAAGGTTTTATTTTTATCTATGTTAGGCTAAAGTTTTCAACTAGGGTTGAGGATGAAACCCCGTGAATTTTATTGATGAATATTATTATGCGTATGATTTTTCCTACATACTTTAATTGTTTATTGTTCTTAGCTCATTAATTAATATGCATGGAATTGGATATGGGTTCAATCGGAATGGGTTTTTCTCATGATTTGATATATGCATATTAATCGAATTGCTTGGTTTATCAAAGTTCATACTTAAGTACGGGATATCTACTTTTGTGATTTGTTTTTTACGGATACGAGTTGATGATTTTGGCTTAAACTTTGAAGCGAGAGGAGGGACATATTTTTCTTATATATAAAAAGGGCTTAACGAAATATTATCCACGATGATTAAGATTAGCCTCTAAATCATTGTGCGAGAATCATAGGAAAAATTATTGCATAACATTAATTGGTAAATATTTACGGGTGTGGATTGAAACCTTTGTTAATTTTCTCAACCGGTAATCTCCACTACTTTTCCGTGATAGTTTAGCTATTTTTATTGTTAATTTATTTAATTTTTATCTTCCAAATCGGTCACACTTTTTGGAACTAGGTTAGGGTTTAATCGATTTTGGATTATCTAGTTTTCCTATAAAAATCACAACTAGTTCGACCTCTTGCATTGCTATACTTAATGCATTTGCTTATACTTCAATACGATCTTCTCCAAGCTC
>CM029270.1:22658024-22684179 GCA_016920895.1 Vaccinium myrtillus
CTGGCTCGCGCTCTTCACCCCTACGTGTTCCTAGCTCGAGAATCGCGTATAAGCTCAGGGACTTCATTGCGGTTTGGCTAGAGGAGAAAGCTAGGGTTCAGGTTCAAGCATTTGGAGGACGTTTAGATTTTGAGGTAGGGGTTTTTCCAATTTGTTAAGTTTTTTTTTTTTTTTTGTTTGGTTTGATACGTATATTGCGATATGTTAGATCTGTTCTATGTTTGGGTTGAAATTCCTCGGTGAAAACCCGAAAATCTGCTATTCATATATGTTGTTGTTGGGTATTGGCCATACGGACAGAATTGGTCACTGTCCGAAAGGAAATTTCAGTTCACTCGTGTTTTTTTTTATAAACTATGACCTGGTTTGGTTTCCTGGTTATCGTGTTTCTACTTGTTGCTTGCTAATGTACATTTAGTATTTGAAATCTTGATTGAATTTTCATGGTTAAGCATTGGTCCACTTCATTAATTGTAACCTGTGTAAAATGACACTTGTTATCCTAGTTTTTCCTTTTTAATACATGATAACTTAGAACAACGAATTTAGCGGACATGTTCAACGTAATGAATGACATTTGGTGGTAATAGGAGAAACATGAAGATTGATAAGATGAAGTTGGAATGTAATTATTAGGGCCATAAAAGGTTCGTAGCTAGGGAGGTTCCATGAGGCCCATATTATTTGGTACAATTAGATTGCAACCTTCTAGATGTTTGAAAGTAAATCTAATAAATAAAGTATGTGCGGAATGGATAAATGGAATAACTAGGATACGTGTGGGATACATGGGCATTCGTAGAACAAGTGAAATAATTGAGGAAATATAATGAATGATCGAGTTAGGATTATATGTTTTCACTTACTCACTCGAAGGAATTTATAAGGCTCAAAGACTCGAAACATTATTAGGTCACCCATCGTGGGTGTGCGCGAAATCTTCGATAGCGTAGTTCCCCTGAAAGACCTGTGGTTGTATCTCGGAAACCTCTTTTAAATCTCATCAATTAGTTATACTCTTGTTTCGTTAATAATTCTAGAGAGATTATTGGACTTGATAGTTGGGAATACTTGTTGGACATGATATTGGCCCGAATGTAGACTTTGGGTATAATGGAACATGCGAGACACAGTTGGATACTTGTAGGACACGCGAGAGATGGTTGGGTACTTGTGGGATACGTGGGTACCCATGGGATACATGGGCACTTGTTGGATATCTGGATATACGGGTACTTGAGGAGTACGATGGATGTATGGGTGAGATGGAAAAATGTACGAGGTCGCACATACCCGGAAAGTTTGTAGAAGAATGCACGGGATGACGAATACCCGGAATGTTACCATGCTAAGTGATTTGAAATCTTATAGAGAACTTTCAAAATGCATTGATATTATATTAACAACTTGTGATGTGTACTATGCGGTTTAGTGAGCAATATTTCATCCAATGGGTAAAACTTCAAATAAATATTCGAGAAACGAGAATAGTGGACGTGTTAGGCATGTTATTGCCGTGAGAGGAAATCTCGGTAGTTATGGTTTGAAGCCAAAATCGCGCGAGTGCAAGGGTATGTTCGTGTGGGGAATCGTTAATTTGGGGGGTTATGATAGAGTTGTGTACTTAACTTTAGCAGCTAGGTGTAGGTGACTACTTTAAGTTATTTCCTAATTATTTGTCATTCCATGAATATGTATGTGTTTTGAGAATAAAAAGGGAACCTCTACTGGGCGAAGTGAATGCTCACCCCTTTTATTTTCAGGTACTTACAACGAGCATGAGTCGGTGTGCATAGAGTGTGCTACATCTAAGAAATGACCAGTTTAATCATCTCACGAACTCTTTATATTTTTGGTAGATAAGGTTGTAACAACAAAGCTCTCATTTTATTTCGGATGAATGTAATGACTTAACTTATAAATCTCATTTTTTTTTTGTTGGGCATGGGTGCTCATTTAAATTTTTGTTGGTCAATGAATTGAGAATGTTGAATTGAGACAGGTTGGGAGTGAATGTGATGAAGTCACATAGTTGTTTTTATTTAAAAATGCTTACGTTTACTACTTAAAAATCGAGGGCGTGAGAAAGTCGGCCACTTGTAAGTCTTGATTTTGGCCATCTTCGCACATGTCACGGCGGGAAACAACGCAGGCCCGATAGCATCCTTGGTTGTGGGGCACAAGAAAGAGCCCAATGCAAATAGCATGTACGCCATTTGAAATTGATTACCCGATGAATCTTGTTGTAGGATGACTTTTTTCAACTGGGCAAAGCTCAATCCCTTGAAAGCATCCTTAAAACCTTCGTCATTCTCCTTTGTAAACAACTTGTCAATGGCTACTCTATGTTTCTCCTCACATCCTGTTGGTACGCGCCTGCTTCCACTAGGCATCCCCAAAACCCTTTCAAAATCTTCCTTTCTTATGGGGTAAACTCTCCCATCCCGAAATTCAAGACTGTGGGTCTTCATGTTAAACCGCTCCACCAATGTAACACAAAACTCCCTATTTAGCCAATCACAATTGAGTTGAAGAAGAGTATGAAATGGATTTCTTTCCACCAATGCATCCCTTTGCTCTTGACTTAATGCCTTGTTCAAATCAACAAGTTGCTTCGGGGTACAACGACTGCGAATGGAAGCCCAATTCTGTAAGTGAAGAACAAAACATTATGGTTATTTATACGTTAGTGGCTTCTAACTTTGATGCATTTAAAATATCAAATTTCATTACATGTGTGAAATGACACAAAAAAGGAATTACAAGTACCTCCACTTGATCACCCTTCTTCCTCTTTCGAGTGTGAAGAAGTTCTCCGCGGGCTGCTTTTCTATCAAATTATTTTTTTTATACATGGCTTGCCAATCATGGCACGTAGGCGGTCTATCTTCGAACCACACAATTCCAGCTTGTTCATACGCCTAGTACATGGAAATAATAGATGCGGTTAATGGACGCAACATAAAAGTTTGATGTAATGACAACACTAAGACCAATACATGTTAGCCCCATTCAAGTGCCTAACCTCCAATCTGCGGACATGTCCAGTGAATCCGTGTGGCCCTTCTCCGAGACCTAAACGAAGGCCCTTAATAAAATCGGCTCTGCAAAAAGTTAATGAATAGAAAGTCAGACGGGGGAATATGAAATTTCGAAGAGATTTGTAATCCTCCATAAAAATAATCCACATTTTTTCAACTAAACATATGGAAGGTAAAATATATGAAAACTTACACGAAAATATTATATCCATAGGCTGGACGCTTGGTGGGAACATCATCCAACTCTTCAATTGGTATAGTAGATTTGCGTGCAGTCGCCTTGCTTCGCGCCATATTCCCTACAATCAATTCAAGAAACAATAAAAAAAATATGTGAAGAACACATTCTTTTTGTCTGATTACAATAATGTATATTGAAGAACACAAAAATACACAATTACATTAGCACAATAGGACAATAATAACAAAACAACTATCTAAATTAATGGCCGTGTGGGAGCTCCACCGGACAAAAGACCTATAGCTTTCCATAGTTAGAAAAGACCTATACTCTCTATTTCAGTTATGCACACACATTATATGTACAACAATAAGATCACCATTTTTCATACTAAATTTCTTGAAGGTTGGCAGGTCAGTTCCAATTTGTTAGTTTATCCCACGTATCAGTAATTACTTTGCTAGTTGACTAATTGCAGGTGCCTAACCTAGTTGATCTATCTTTATTTTTTTTTCCACAACAGGGATTTGGTCAAATATATATAAACAAAGTCCATTTCTTTGTCTATCCACAATCCATACCCAAGTTTGGCTGGGGTCCTAAGACATGCAAAATAGAAAAGTCCAACAATAAGACACATACTCTCACCTCGCATCCAGACTTGAGTTTAAATTACCCATGTTGGAACCTACCAATACATTAGTAGGGACTACACAGTGCAGTGCAGAGCTCTCTCTCAATCGTGTCATTTTATACGCATATCAAAAAATCACTGATGGAATAAGCTTTTACTGTTATTTCCATTCCAAGAGCACCAAAATCCAAGTATCCTCATGAGTTATTGTATGGTACAACTATTCAAATCCACTTCCAATGTTTCTTAGTTCCCTCAAGAAAAACAAGATATGTCCTTGACCTAAATATTGGATAGTAAGAGAGCTTTCAACCAAGCAAACATTTTAACACAGATGTTGAGGATCAACTACGCGACACGTTTGCACTAGGTAAAGTACTTTGTTGAAACCTAAAATCACTTGTAATGGTGCAACTCTAATTATATAGGAAATGCATCTCTGTAGGCTCACATTGTGAGAAACAGGCAGAAACTTTGGTATAGGAGAAGAAGAGACAAACAAAAATCCATATTACCTGATTATACTTGCCTAAATGTTCCGTTCCTTTCGCAAGGAGCTACTGTTTTGATCTGCATGGAAAAACACAAATGGTTACCTAAATCCATAGTCAATGGATAACCAGTACATGCACAACCAGTATGAAGCCAACATGCCTCTTGCAAGAGTGGTGAAAAAGAACAAAAAATACGGAAAAAAATTACTTGCAACACATAATCCACATCCACACTTCACCGTTTTAGAAAATTGTGATGCTATAAATTGTAATCCAGTGCCCCCAAATAGAGTTGATAAATGAAACAAACAGCTCGACCTTGTCTCGACTTTTGGCTCATATAAGCCAAGCTCAAACGAGAATCATTCCATAAATATTTCAAAGATAGTGTAGACAGAAATTTAGGGCTTCATCAAATGCTATAAAGATCTTCCAAATGCCTTTAAACTTCACACTACTTTCTGTTCTTCTTTATGACTTTAAAATAGCCAATGGTCATTGTTTATGTTGGTCAGAGAGCACATGCATGCTTCGCACTTTGCAATAACAAAAGAAGGTAGGTAATAATTAAGAACCTGACATGGGGAAAATGTGGAAATGCCTCCCACCTAATGGAAAATGCTATAAAGGTTGCCTAAAAAATTGTCCAGAATTTAAAATCAGAAACTTAAGAAAAGAAGAGAGCTACTATCCGGTACTTCAGGAGCATTGCTCCCCCCCTCTTTCAAAAGTAGGGCTGCTAAATGAACCAAGCTCGAACTTGGCTCGAGCTTATCTCGACTTTTGGCTCATTCAAACAATCAAAAAAAGCCAAGCTCATTCACTTTTGTTGTTTCTTTATAGGATTCTTTTTGGCATGGTTTTAAGACTTTTTTTCCTAAGAAGTATAGCAGCAACCCCAAGTCCCAATCTGATTCCCCCATGCATATCCATCTCATTAATAATTGAAGGTTTCTTGTATTTTTGTCCCATATGTTGTCAATGGATGAGGTGGATGTATAGGACAATAAGGAAGTTGATATTCAATTATTCATGAGTATCATACAATGAATTTTGTTGATGACTACATATTTTCTTCCTTCCTCATTTAACAGGACAAAAATAAGTGTTTTTTTTTGTTCCTTTTTCCACAATTGTTCTCTTTTATTGTTATCTTCCCCATGCGATTTATAATCTGAATTTTTTTAATAACTCAATCAGTGTTGTAAAAGAAGGTATGGAAGGCTGAGTACTCGCCGCCTAGGCGCTAGAAGGCCCCTCGCCGACTAGCCCCACTAGACGGACTATCCCGATTAGGCGCCGAGTACTCGGCCCTTGAAGCTAGAAGGTGGCCGGCCGCCCTAGGAGCGCCTACCGAGTTTTAGAACCTTGAAGTCAATTGTGCTTAAGCGCATCTCGATTAATACTAGACTCAATCCTATTGTTCACTGACGGAGAGCTCAATACTTGTCTCAATTCGGCCGTCCGATCATGCTTTGAACGGTCAGGATGTGTTTTGATTTTTTATTGTAAAAATAAATCAAAATTGCCGAACGCATCCGGGCCAACCAAAACACGATCGGACGGCCGAGAGGTGCATAACACCCCTGTTCCAGTTAATAGTACCTAAAACACCTGCTAACCCCTTGGATTAGAATCTACAAATAACATGAAAGAAAATTGTTATGGTGTGATTGTGATGGTTTGGACTTTCTCACACAAAGTAAAAATCCAACTCATCAAACTACTTCCAATTTTTCAACTGATTGGATCAACAATGGTCTGAAAAAGACTCCAACTTTGGATTTATTATCTTGGGAAATTAAGTTTCGGATCAAACTTATTTAATTACTACATAGTATTCATGCCCAAAATGATTACTCAACCCAGATTAAACTAAGGTAGGGGTAAGAGATACATGCAGAAGAAGATAAGATACATATTTGAAAGATAAAGTCAAATTAATAAATGTTCTACATATTTGAGAACTGGCCTTCCATTTAGATCTATTCACCAGTAAATTTCTAATTCTTTTGCATCGAGATTGAGCATAACAGCATAAATTTCCCTAAATTTGATCAGAGAACCCAAAACCTTTGTGTGCACAAATTTAGTTCTTTCACTCTCAATTCCTACGATCAAGTATCAACCAAAAGTAGCACCAACATAACGATTTCTTTGGCACAATTTCCGGGCACAAAACTGAAATAACGAGACAAGAGGGGGATTACCTTTCACATAGTTGTACAAACTCGTTCCAGATCGCGGCTCCACTTCGTGCGAAATCGATTGTTGACGATCGATCGCTGCTTTCGAGAGCGAGGGGGAGAGAGACAGAGGGACTGGTGCGAGGTGCACGAGAGAGAGACGGAGAGAGCAACTTTGGGCACTGAGAGAGCCACAGAGAGAGACGAATGGAGCAGAGAGAGATCGCGTAATGGGGGAGGAGGGGAGCGGATGTTTTAGGGTTTGACGTAAAGTTGGGTTTTTTGGGGGGAAATTATAAGGGGGGTAATAAGGGTACTTCACCTTAAATTTACCATGTATTGGTCATTTTAATTTTCCTTGCCATGCTTTGGGTATTTCACAAACCATGACCACCTTTTTGGCATTTGTTTGAGAAAAGACCATGTATTGGTCATTTCCCCGTTCTTTTAATACCTAACTTAGAAACTTTCTCAACACATGTGAATAGCACAAAACAAAAACCATATCATTTAACTATGTGCAACCATTAAATCATTGCTCCACTCATCTCCAATTCTAGAACTCCCAACACGAGATCCAGGCAATGTGCACCACAAACATACATATAAGACGCCCAAATAATGTAGGACTCTCTCTCCCGCTCACCATCAATAGGAAACCATATTAAATCTAATATCACAAATAACGAGTAAACCAAGAATCTTTTAAGATAACTATATAGCCTGCATATGAATGGCACAAGAACAGAACCCAATAATTAAATTTTCTGCCACTATTAAATCATTGCTCAATGCATCTCCAACTCTAGTAATTCTCGACTACAATGGTTCAATGGACTGTGCATCACAAGGCTAGATCAAACACGCGCAAACATGGAAGCGCTCTCTTTTTCTCACTCTCTCAACCAAGTAACCCACACCATCAACTGCAAGCTCAATTAAATCTAATATCACATATAACCAAAGAATCTGACTCTCCCCATCAAACGGTTCTAATCCAAACCAAAGAAACAAACATGAGTAACCTGAATCTGCTTGTGTATATATGAGTAATAAATTAAAACTACCCACATCTATCACGTTTAAGCCAAGAATCCAACTACCTATCCACAAAACCTTAATCCCGCGAACCACAATTTCCACCTCCTAAGAAAAACTTTATCTACACATGTGAATAGCAAAAGAACATAGCCCTATAATTTAACTCTGCCACTATTAAATTATTGCTCCACTCATCCCAAAATCTAGCAATTCCCAACTACTGATCAATGCAACGTGCACCAGAAACCAATGTACATCATGCACGAACATGGCAGCAAATCTCTCTCTCTCTCTCCACCGAGCAATACATATACTTCCCACAAGCGAACACCAAGAACAAGAGTATGATGGCTACCACGAAAACCTCTACATGGTTGCTCTCTCTCAATCCTCTTATCTCAACATTAACCCTAATCCACTTGTATACATAAGAATATGACCAACTACTTTACCCAATACTATCATGTAGGGGTGAGTAACTTTACCCCTAACCCGAACCAACCCGAAGGGAATCGGTAGGTTTCGAAGCATAGATCGGTTCAGGTGGGAATTTTAGTAAATTTCGATTTTCGGGTCAGGTGTCAGGTTATAAAATATTAGACCCGTAAACCCGACCCCGACCCCGACCATCAAATACAAGAGTATGAAGTAATAAATATATATATACACACACTACTTATGTAGGCTTGTTAGCTGTACAGGTAGTCAGGAAAACAGCTGTAGGCTTACATTGGTACTCCAACCTCCAAAAAACAGCTGAATATTAGTACTTTTTTTTGTTTATAACTGTCCATTGGTACTCTAAATAAAGAAGTAAAGAGAGACCTTTCCCTTGTGGGAATTTCATGGAGAGAGATACAGAGGGGTCAGCCGTATTCCAACTCTCAAAATCTAAAAAATCTGAAGATTTCAAATTTTCTAGGCTCAACTTTAAATAGGCGTCCAAGACAGATCTAAATTTCTCTCTCCCTATTTCTTTTCCCAACAACACACGGCACTAAATGAATTTTTTTGCTCTCTTTTCCAACACAAAATGAATCAACCATGCATCTCTCTCTCTCTCTCTCTCTTTAATTACAAAGAAGCAATTTTTGCTCTCTTTTCCAGCCCAACAGCTCCACCACACAAGTTGCCGACCGGCGACCATGATCCACCGCACATAGTGAACTCCTACTGACCATGCCTCTTTCTCGTTGTTCTCTCTCTCTCTCTCTCTTTTCGCCTCTCTAGTGGGCGTAGCGGTTGAGATTTTAGATCAATACCTTCGATCTGAATCTGATGTTGAACAAAACGCCTAAGTTGGTTCCGATGATTTCTCGGTATGATGTTTGATGATTTTTAGGTTGGAAAATTTCTAGCTTCTGAACTTCTGATAATTCCTTGGTTGGTTGATTTCTTTTTTGATTACTGGACTTGTTGATTTCTGCGTACAAACCGACTAACCTGACCGACCCGAACCGCAACCCGACATACCCAATCCGATTGGTTTATAGGGTAGCTCGGTACGATTTCGGGTGCCATTTTTCACACACCCAACAGAAACTGACCCGACCCGAACCCCACGTCAACCCGACCCGTGCTCACCCCTACTATCATCTGTAACCCAAGAATCTCACTCTCTCCATCAAACGGCTCCCAAATCCAAAAATCCATAATCCCACAAACCACCATGGCGACCTACTCTTCTCCATTACTAACTTACAAACTTTGCAAACACATATGATCAATAGCACAAGAACACAACCACAACCCTATCCTTTAACCCACTGTCACCATTAAATCATTGTTCCACTCATCTCCAATTCTAGCAATTCCCACCTACATCAAATAAAGGCAACGTGCACCACAAACCTATCTACAACATGCACAAACATGGTAGCATTCTCTCTCTCTCTCTCTCTCTCTCTCTCTCTCTCACTCCTAGTAACTCATATCATAACAGGCAAACCCATTTAATCTAATATCACAAAGAAAGTGTAACCAAAGAATCTGATAACTTAGAAACTTTGTCAACATATGGATAACTATATAGCCTACATATGACAAGCACAACAACATAACCCTATCATTTAACTCTCTACCCCTATTAAATATTTTCCACACTCATCTCTAATTCTAGCAATTACCAAGTAGATTTGATCAATGCAACGACCACCACAAGGTAGATTTGATCAATGCAACGACCACCACAAGGTTAGGTACGATACTCACAAACATGGAAGTTCTCACATCTCTCTTTGCACCAAAAAACCACACCTTCAATAACAAACCCAATTAAAAATTATATCACTTGTAACCCAAGAATCTAACTCTCTCCATCTCCATCAAACAGTTCTCATCTAAAGAAATGAAACAAACAAGAGCGAACTCCGAGAACGGGAGTATGATGGTCAGCTCGAAAACCAGATATGGCTACGTTCTCTCTCTCAAGCCTCCTAAATCAAAATATTAAATCTAATCCGCTTGTGTGCATATAACTAAGTATTACAGTTAAAACTACCAACTACTCTCACGAGTAACCCAAGAATCTGACTCTCACCATCAAACGGTTCTGATATCCACAAATACTTAATCCAACGAACAACAATGGCAACCTACTAGTCTCATTCATAATTTAGAAACTTCGTCCACACAACCCTATATTCTAACTCTATCACTATTAAATCATTGCAACACTCATCTCTAATTTTAACAACTCCCAACTAAATCTGATTAACAAAACGTGCACAACAAACAAACGTACAACACGCAAAAAGTCAGCAACTCTCTCTCTCTCTCTCCACTTAGTAATACATATACATCCCACAAGCGAACTCCAAAAACAAGAGTATGATGGCTACCACAAAAAACATCTACATTGATGCACTCTCTCAATCCTCTTATCTCAACATCAACCCTAATCCGCTTGTGTATATATGAATATAGCCAAGTACTACACCTAAATTTACCCAATACTATCATGTATAACCCAAGAATCTCACCCTCGCCATCAAACCGTTCTCAAATCCAAAAATCCATAATCCCACAAACCACCACGGCTGCCTGCTCTTTTCCATTCCTAACTTAAAAACTTTGCAAACACATGTGAATAGCACAAGAATACAACCCTATCCTTTTACACACTGTCACCATTAAATCATTGTTCCACTCATCTCCAATTCTAGCAATTCCCACCTACGTCTGATCAATGCAACGTGCACCGCAAACATATCTATAACACGAACAAACATGGTACCTCTCCTCTCTCTCTCTCTCTCTCTCTCTCTCTCCCCTTAGTAACCCATATCGTAACAGACAAACCCAATTAATCTCATATCACAAAGAAAGTGTAACCAAAGAATCTGATAACTTATAAACTCGGTCCACATATGGATAATTGTATAGCCTACATATGACTAGCACAAGAACATAGCCCTATCATTTAACTCTCTTCCACTATTAAATCTTTGCCGCACTCATCATTCCCAACTAGATTTGATCAATGCAACGTGGACCACAAGGTTAGGTACAATACGCACAAACATGGAAGCTCTCTCTGTCACGCCTCGTCCCGAAACGGCACCCGTGTGGGCCCGTGTCAGCGCGGCCACGTGGCATTCCAACACAAAACCAAACAACACCTGCAAAAAACTCTCAGAATAAAAACACAGCGGAAGACTTCTAACATATAAATAAAAGTGTATACGACACACCACAACACAAATGCCAAACAACCGACGACTTATTTACAATACATGCAGTTCAAGAACTCAAAGTCCTTTTAGTTTCAACTCAATACAAACCACTACTAGTTCAACTAAAAATAAACTAACTTGGCTAGCTACGTCACTCGAGGCTAGCCCAAAAAGGAACTCCAAAACGACCACCGGTAGTGGACCACCCAAAAACCACCTGCTATCTGGAAATCAAAGCAAAACCAGGAGTGTGTGAGATATAGAATAAATTCAATAAAACATAGCTGAAGTACCCAATCATTCAACAACAAGTATATAATCACAACACATGCAGTGACACGTCTGTCACATCCTATGTACCCTAGGTCACTGTGTGAGCACACCCCGCTCGTTGTCACCGATAATTAGGCTACACAATGTACTCGCGGTGTAACCCAATCCACAGCCCATTCACAGATACCATCTTTCACACAAAACATGCATATCAAAAGCTAAATCTTCAATTAGCATGATACACAAACACCACCACAACCACATCTCATTGAAGTTAAACATATCAAACACACTCACCTGCGAAACGACTGAAGTATGCCAAACTATGGTTTTGGCACCTCCCGAATGACCGGCTCTTTACCGAGCCACAAATCAACTAATATTAGTCTATAAGCTTCCATTGATGTCTCACATAAAATCAAAAACATAAATATGTAATATGAACAACTTATAAGGTCATCACAATTGAAGACAAATCAAGATACCACACCACTCTAAAACTAGTAAGAAATATGACAACCAGCCCACCGTGTCTGGGCTATCGTTTCTTATGGGTTCTGAATTAGGACATGAGACCACCACCACTAGAGAGAAGACTTTCGGTACATCAATATCGATATAAAATTTTCCCTAATCGGAGCCCGGATGACCAAGATATGCTTGTTTGAAGTTACACAAAAAGAAACACAAAATTGCAGGTTCAGCAAGTACACCAACTTTGAATCAAAAACTGCTATTGCCTAGAACAAATCAAGGCACAAACTATACATATTCTCGAAGGTATATGAGTCTAGTTTCATAATCAAAAGACGGTTTGAAATTCAAAGCTTCCCACACAAAGTTATGGCCTTTCCCGTAAGACGCGACAATGCTGCCTGCACTGCGAATTTCACTACCACAGTATGGTAAAATATTTTTCATATTTTCTTTATTTTGAATTAAGCTCTGAAATTTTTACACAATACAATAGACTCATGGACAAATCAACTGTAAAAATATCAAAAATTAACAAGCCATTTAAGTACCCGAAACAAGTTCGTGAAAATAGGTCTGAACCCAGATTTATAAACCCAATCAGTGGGTTATAACCAAAACCCACGAACTCAAGAGTTCTAAAGCTCCAAGAACTGAACCCAAAGCCTTAAACCAACTGAAAATAATCCATCTAGGGCATGCAATCAACAACAAATTAAGGAATTGAAGTACAAAGAAGTGTGAATTTACCTAGTTTAAACTTCAAATCAAACCAAATATGAAGCCCTAAGTGGTTTCTTCCCTTCCTCTCCCTTTCTCCTCTTCCACTGCTCTCTCTATCTCTCTCTTTTGAGCAGGTGTTGTTTGGTTTTGTGTTGGAATGCCACGTGGCCGCGCCGACACGGGCCCACACGGGTGCCGTTTCGGGACGGGGCGTGACAGCTTGGTATCAGAGCTAGTACGTTCTAGTCTTTGTGTGGAGAGTCGGCTGGGAGTATGGTAGTGGACCATAGGGGTCTTGTGTGTGTCAAATAGAGGTTGGTGGTCGACTAACGTGTGAGTTTATCTCTAACATTGCGTTTGCTATTGGTGGTTTAAGTGATTGAAACAGATTTGCTTTTGAGAAATGGCTGAGGATGCGGCATCTAGTGAAAATGAGGTTGAACAACCAGTACCTTTGCAACCGCCTATTGTGGGGGACGCCGATAGAGTTCTTGCAGCTCTGGCTCAATTTACTGAGCGACAAGCAGAATTTATGTTGTGGTAGAATACACGGGAAATGGCTCGGGATTCAGGTACAGGATTGCTTGAACGTTTCAAGAAACTGTTCACAGTGGAGTTTGAGGAAACCGTGTCGCCTAGTGATGCTGAGGAATGGTTAAAGGTTGTGGAGCGAGTGTTGGATGCAATGGGGGTGACCGATGCGCAAAGAGTAACCTTGGCAACTTTCAGTCTAAAGGGCGAGGCACGAAATTGGTGGGAGGCTCTGAAAAGACAGTTGACAGTACCTTTACCTGGGGTGGTACCGGCGGTTCCACAAGTTGTAACGTGGGAACGCTTTGTCAGAGGGTTCAATGATCAATATTTTCCGGAGAGTTATCGATTGGAGCAGGAGACAACTTTTATTCGTTTAGAACAGGGTACTATGACGGTTCCGGAGTATGAAGCAAGATTTGCGGCTTTGTCTCGGTATGCTCCAGAAATGGTTGACGCGGATGCAAAAAAATGCAGGCGGTTCCGGCTAGGACTTAACCCGAATGTGCTTAAAGAGCTAATAACTTTTCGAGAGAGGGACTATGCCGATTTAGTGGACATGGCTAGGAAGACGGAGAAGAGTTTACATAATTGTCGTGATAAACCGGAGTTTAACAAAAGGAGTAAAACCGAGGGAGCAGCCTTTGGGAGATTTGGTGGTAGTAATAACATGGGCGGGCAACAGAGGTCACAAAGGTTGGAAATCAAAGTGTTGGGAGAACACAAGGTGGTTCATCAGGGTGGTGGAAAGGGAAATCTGAACAGAGGGCAAGCAAGCAAGCTATGAGTGGCACTGCCACCACACGTTACTGTTTCAATTGTGGACCTGCGGATCATATGGCGAAGGAGTGCCCAAGTGCGGCAAGGGGTCCCAAATGTTTTACCTGTGGTGAGTTTGGACACAGGGCCATGCAATGTCCTCGAGCACCAGCACCAGCACCAGCAGCGTCTTCTGTGGGTAGTGTGCAAGGAAGTAGAGGTGGAGGGGCTGGGGGGTCTTCGGCACCAGGCAGAGTGTACGCGATTACTCGTCAGGGAGCTCAAGCTTCGCCAAATGTGGTGACAGGTACTCTGGTTGTTTCTAGTACTTATGCACGAGTGTTGTTAGACCCTGGTTCTACGCATTCCTTTGTGTCTAAAGTTTCCATTAAATATTTAGACAAACCTGCTAGAGTTTTAAATACCGCTTTAGCTGTATCTACACCGGTGGGTGATGTAGTTGTTATTAATGTGTGTTATGCGAACTGTGAGTTGGTGGTTGGGGGAAGGAGTTTGCTGGTGGATTTGTTTCCGTTGGATATGACAGACTTTGATATAATTCTGGGTATGGATTTCTTGTCTGGTTATCATGCGGTTATGGATTGTTTTGGTAAAGAGGTTGTATTTCATTTATCAAATGGCGACGAGGTCAAATTCTGTGGTGATTCAGTGGTAAGTTCAACCTGTCTCATTTCGGCATTTAAGGCCAAATCTATGTTGGGTAAAGGATGTGAGGGGTATATTGCTTATGTTGTTGACACAGAGAAAAAGGTGCCTACAATTGAGGAGATACCGATTGTGAGTGAGTTCGCGGATGTGTTTCCTAAGGATTTGTCGGGTATTGTGCCAGATCGTGAAGTTGAGTTCACTATCGAGTTGTTGCCGAGTACTAATCCGATATCTATTACTCCGTATCGTATGGCTCCAGCGGAACTACTCGAACTGAAGGTGCAGTTGAAAGAATTGCTTGATCGGGGTTTCATTCAGCCTAGTGTATCGCCGTGGGGAGCACCAGTTTTGTTTGTTAAGAAGAAGGATGGTTCTATGCGGATGTGTATCGATTACCGACAATTGAACAAGGTGACAGTTCGGAACCAATATCCATTGCCGAGGATAGATGATTTGTTTGATCAGTTACACTGGGCTACAGTATTTTCCAAGATAGATTTGAGATCGGGTTATCATCAAATTAAGGTGAAGGATTGTGATGTATCGAAGACTGCTTTTCGTACCAGGTATGGTCATTATGAGTTTTTGGTCATGCCGTTCGGCTTGACCAATGCACCAGCTGTCTTCATGGATTTGATGAATCGGGTGTTTCAGGAATTCTTGGATACCTTTGTTATTGTATTTATCGATGATATTCTGATTTACTCTCGCACTAAGGAGGAACACGAGGGTCATCTACGTATTGTGTTACAGGTCTTACGTGACAAACATCTTTACGGGAAATTTAGTAAATGTGCTTTCTGGTTGGATCATGTGGAATTCTTGGGGCACGTAATATCGAGTGATGGTATTTGTGTGGATCCTAAGAAAATAGAGGCAGTGGTTAACTGGGAAAGTCCTAGAAATGTTTCAGAGATTCGAAGTTTTCTTGGTTTAGCAGGCTATTATCGGAAATTTATTCAAGGCTTTTCTGATATCGCTTTACCAATGACAAAGTTGACGAGGAAAGGTGTGAAATTTCTGTGGTCTAATGAATGTGAGAACAGCTTTCTAGAGTTGAAGAAACGGTTAGTGTTGGCTCCAATTCTTACAATTCCTGATGGCACAGAGGACTTGGTGGTTTACTGTGATGCTTCACTACAAGGGTTAGGTTGTGTCTTGATGCAGCGGGGTAAGGTTATTGCCTATGCTTCGAGACAGTTAAAAGTGCATGAACTGAATTATCCTACGCATGATTTGGAGTTGACACTCTCTCTCTCTCTCTCTCTCTCCCACCAAGGAACCAACACCTTCAATAGAAAACCCAATTAAAAATTATATCACTTGTAACCCAAGAATCTAACTCTCTCCATCTCCATCAAACAACCCTATATCGCTGCGCTCTGTCTCTCTCAAGCCTCCTCTATCAAATCATTAATCTAATCCGCTGGTGTGCATAATAACTAAGTATTACAGTTAAAACTCCCCACTATTATCACAAGTACCCCAAGAATCTGACTCTCACCATCAAACGGTTCTGAAATCCACAAATACTTGATCCCACGAACAACAATGGCAACCTACCATTCTCATTCATAATTTAGAAATTTTGTCCACATAGCCCTATCATCTAACACTCTACCACTATTAAATCATTGCAACACTCATCTCTAATTTGAACAACTCCTAACTACATCTGATTAACAGAACGTGCACAACAAACAAACCTACAACACGCAAAAAGTCGGAAGCTCTCTCTCTCTCTCTCTCTCGAGATAACTTAGAAACTTTGTCCATACATAGAAGACTACATACCCAACATTTCAATAGCACAAGAACACAACCCTATCATTTAACTCTCATACCTAACTACTTCTGATCATTGCAACGGGCACTACAAGGCTATGTACAACACGCACAAGCATGGCAGCTCTCTCACACCATCAACATCAAACCCAACTAAATTGAGTATCACGTGTAACCCAAGAATTTGAGACTCTCCATCAAACGGATCTTATATAAAGAATGAAACAAACAAGAGTAAGACATAAGCTTACCACAAGCGAACTCCAATACTAGGAGGATGATAAAAACCTCGAAAATCCCTACACGACAGCTCTTTTCCCAGCCTCTTATCTCAAAATAATATTCCGTCTGTCGAGCAAAGTTAATCCATTATTCCATTTTGGGATGTTCAAAAGAAATTGCCCACTTTCAAAAGTTTCCAAAAAAGTAAGCTCACATTTCCATGTTGCCCATCCATTTAACGCACTCTAAAGAAGTTAGAATTTTACAACACATCCCATTAAGGGGCAAAATTAGAAATTGAACAAAAAGCACGAGACATAATTATATTCCCTTAAAAAGTTGGTTTCCCAATGAGGGACTAACTGAAATGGGACGGAGGGAGTTGCCAAAATCCGCCTATTTATATTTGCCTAAGTACTACCCACTTCTATCACGTGTAAAGAATGAGATCCTCTCCATCCAACGGTTCGGAAATCCAAAAATCCTTAATCCCTATCCCTCTCACCGAGTAAAGCAAACCATCAACAGCAAATCCAATCAAAATCTAATATCACAAAGAACATATAAACCAAGAATGTGATAACTTAGAAACTTCGTCCACACATGGATAATGTTAGAGTAGCTTATTAATATCGCTCTATAGTGTCTTTATCCTACATTGACTAGTCAGGTAATATGTCTAGTCGTTTTATAATATAAATAAAGGTTCTGTGTAAGGGTTAATTCAACACCCTATACACTTCTCTCTCTCTCTCTCTCACACACACACACACACACACACACATAACATGGTATCAGAGCGACCCCTAATCCAAGCCCTAACCTAATCCTATTGATCACCTAACCTTAACATCAGCCATCGTCATCCATGCCCCTCCCTGACGTTACCAAATAACCCTAGTCTAACCCATCATCTTCCCCAATTAACAAGGGAAAATGACCAATAAATGGTTTTTAAAAAAAATAATACTAATTACATGGTAAGGTTTTTCAAAATGACTGAAATCATGACAAGGAAAAAAATATTTCCACATACATGGTACCCCCAAATAACTTCCCTGAAATACCCCTCAGTGAATTAAAACTTAACACACAACCCCTCTTCTTGTTTTCTCTCCTGGTGAACACCACCATCTGCCATTCCCATCCACATAGACATAAATTGCCTTTCAAATCCAACATAGAACTTCAAACCAATGCGCCGCAACCAAAAGATGTTGGTTCTACCAGAAAATATCATGGTCCACTGTTTGATTTTCCCTTTTTTACTCGTAAACATGACTCCATTGGGTCTCCGCTAATGGTGAACAACAATAATTTGTACTGCTTGTACAGGTTTCTTACCTTGCATCGTATCAGAAACAGCAACCTGTGGTGCAAGTGGTTTTCCCCCATCTACAGTAAAATCACTTCTAATAGGAGTTTTCTGGTTACTAGTTCAGCTTCTTTGGTAAAGGCTCTTCGGTCACATTTATCAATTTCCTTTCAAGCCGACTGATGGGAGGGATTTATATGATTATGGAAAGATGATGTGATAGGCCAATTGTGAAGAAAATTAGTGTTTGTTGAAATGCCCACAAGGTGTTTGTTGAAATGCCCACTTCTTTAATTGCATCCTGGATTTATGTTTTGGAAAAATGATCATTGCTCCTTAACTGAAACAACGTTAAACCTTGAGTTATTGTGTATTTTTCCAAACAAGCACCATAATGGTTAATTTGTGGATCAATAACGCTTGCATCAAATAACATGCTCCTTGTATGAAAAATTGTTGCACCTTATAATAACATGACTTGCACCATTACTCCAAAAAAATGCACTTGTTTCAAAATATGTGCAGCCTTGAGTTATTGTCTATTTTTTCCAAACAAGCACCATAATGGTTAATTTGCGGATCAATAACGCTTACATCAAATAACATGCTCCTTATATGAAAAATTGTTGCACCTTGTAATAACATGACTTGCACCATTACTCCGAAAAAATGCACTTGTTTCAAAATATGTGCAACCTTGAGTTATTGTCTATTTTTCCAAACAAGGGCCATAATGGTTAATTTGCGGATCAATAACGTTTGCATCAAATAACATGCTCCTTATATGAAAAATTGTTGCACCTTATAATAACATGACTTGCACCATTATTCCGAAAAAATGCACTTGTTTCAAAATATGTGCAACCTTGAGTTATTGTCTATTTTTCCAAACAAGGGCCATAATGGTTAATTTGCATCAATTGTTTCAAAATCAAATAACATGCTCCTTATATGAAAACAAGCACCATTGTTAATTTGCACCTTATAATAACATGACTTGCACCATTATTCCGAAAAAATGCACTTGTTTCAAAATATGTGCAGCCTTGAGTTATTGTCTATTTTTCCAAACAAGCACCATAATGGTTAATTTGCGGATCAATAACGCTTGCATCAAATAACATGCTCCTTATATGAAAAATTGTTGCACCTTGTAATAACATGACTTGCACCATTACTCTGAAATAACATGGCATTCTTTGACAATAACATTGCACCAAAATGAGGACCATTGGGTTCCTCCTTGCATGAACAGATGTTGCACCTTACGTGAAGAAAAATGGAACCATTTGCCAATCGCACTTTCTGTTGCCTTCACTTAGACAATATCACAAACACCTTGCATGCAAGAAAGTGACTTGGTCCCATATTGTTAAACCATTCTGGTTTTATTAGGTAAATGGTTTTATGCGTAGTTCTACCGTACTCCACTTACTAAATGTGCTACCGTGGTAAATATCTAATTAAGAAAAAAATTCAGGCTTCAGTCAACAGACTGACAAAATTTGATGCACCATCATCGATTTTTCTTTAAACATGGTATTTGAGAAGAAAATAATGGCATTGTAATTCTGTAATCATATGGGCAGTAGATGGTTTTTCTAGAACTTTCTGATCCATGATTCCATTTACCATGGTGATTCGAAAATTGTATTGGATGTATCTATTTTTCACTCCTACAATTTTTGCAACAACAATGTCTCCTGGATATTGAATAACTTGAGTTTTCTTCTTCCGTTGTCCAATTGTAGATCCTGGGTGAATATCTGTATCCACTTGTGGCAGCTGGATTCTGAGAAGGGAGAAGGTATTGAAAGTATGCAGGCCGCTGGAGAGAGAGAGAGAGAGAGAGAGAGAGAGAGAGAGAGAGAGAGAGAGAGAGAGAGATTACTTGTCGCAGGTGAAGGTGGTTGGCAGCGGCGGCGACGGAGGTGGGAATCGGGATGGTGAAGGGGACGAAGAAGAATAGCTCTATCTCTGTCTATCTCTGTCTCTGTATGAGTCTATGATAAAGGGGATGAAGAGACAGATGGGGGTATTGTCGGTAGGGCAAGTTTAAAATACCATGTATGTGGAATTTTTTTTGTGCTTGTCATGCTTTGGTCATTTGTCAAACCATGCCCATGTTTTGGGCATTATTTGCCCCAACCACCATGTTTTGGTCATTTCCCCAATTAAACAATATGATACCCAAGACCCCCAAATCTACCCTAATAGATCTCTGAAAATCCAAAATCGACCTCTATCATCCACAATCGAACCCACCTAGACCTAAATCGAACCTACTCAGACCCTAATCGAGGTCGAAAATCCTATCTAGTAACTTTTCAACCCTAATCGAGTTCAAAAAACCCTAGCCCAATATCTTTTCGACCCTAATCGAGTTCGAAAACCCAAAACAAACCAGACCCCAGTTGATTTCGACCAAAAACGACCTTTACCCAGTTGACTTCGAGTTCAACTAGCCTCGAAATTAACCTGTTGCTGCTCGAAAATGCCTCCTTTCTCTTGAGAGGTGTTCGAAATCATCTAAATCACGTCTTTGTTGTCGATTGGTGTTCTTTGGCTGCTGTCAATGTTCTCATGGTTTCCACGGTCGAGTTGGTGCTCGAAATCCATCTCCGGTGTCTGAAAACAATACCTCAGTGCTCACATAGCCTAAGCCATGATTAGGTGATCTATACTCTCTGTTTCTCGCTCCTGCTGTTTGGTTCATTCCACGGTTTGTTCTGGACTGTTCTCTGCATCATTGTGATACATTACTGCTGGCTCTGTATCAGTTGCTGCTCGGGTTGCGGTGCGGTCTACACTCAGATTTGGTACTCTCTATCTTATGTTACTGCTTTGTTGAAGTTATGTTGATCGAACCAATGTTGCTAGTTTGAGCAGTAACATGTTTGTTTAAATTGACCGGTTGATTATTTCGGTTGTTTAGTAGTTGTATTGCTCGGTGATTCGATGTTAGTTGTTACGTGGTTGGTAGACCAAGTTGATTGGTGGGTTGATTGGTTGGTGCTATTTGATTTGATTTGATTTGAGCAGTTAGGGTTCATCACTGTTAATTCGGTCTATTAATGTCGATTTTGTCTTGGTCATTTAAGAACATTATCATTGGGTACACTGAAGGAAAAGAAAGCAAGAAAAACTTTTATATGGTCTCAATAACACGAATACAAAAGGAAGAAAGTATATAATTTTATTTACCAAAAAAAAAAAAGTATATAATTTTTTCTTTACTTCGACCTTTATATACATTCATATCTATTCGTTTAGCATATTTCCTATTCGGGCTTAGGCTCATGTTGTTGTTGATACCAACTTTCAGGTTCCGAAGTACATTTGATGGCCTAAGGATCCTTGGTTATGTCCTAGCTCTTCTTTGGAGAGATTCATTGCCCACTTGTATACATTTTTTTTCTACTTGTGAGCCTACGAGGCCATAAACTTATAAATTTTTATTTTGGGATTGTATAAATCTAAATAGTGGTTCTGGAAATTTTTGTGCTCAAGTGGAGCGTACTAATTGTACTTTATTATGGCCATTATTTTTGAAAAATGCAGCGTCTTATTGGCATGGCATAGAGATGGATATCATTTTGACTATAATGTGTTATTTATAGACAGGTTTAATTGCGACTCACAGTTGCTACATGTTTGGGACATGTCTTGTCAAAAAAAAAAAAAAAAGATAGTAATTTCGCTTGTTTCTTTTATGCCTAAATATCCGGGGCGTGACAGATTATTTCAAGAAAAATTCGAAGCTTTGGAAAATAAACTTGGAAGCTCTCCCAGCCATCTCACAAAGGTGCTAAAATTGTACAGAAAATCTAGTTGCGGTTCGTTCCACGTTTCCGAAAGAAACCAAATGATTACAGTACCCTGGCTTCAAGAACTTGTCTGTATATTACTGTTTCAGAATTTACAATCTAACACTAAATATAGCTACAATTTTTCCAAAATATTAAAAAACAAATACTTACAGAGAAAGGCCCACAGGAAAAATAAATACTGAACTATAACTTTGCAAAATCTGTGCAACTGCACAAGAACTATTTAAAGCAAAGCAAAATATTGCAGTTACTTCCTAGTACTGCTGCCTTCTGAGACGAAATAGTAGATTTCTGTCTTCTTTTTTGTGACAACCTGGAATAGTTGTAGCCACAATGTTAGAGGTCAATAGTATAGTTGAGGCTGTGAATGGATTATCGATTTTTAAGGAAATTTAGGAGGGCAAATAATAGCAAAGGAGAAAAACAGATAACATTAGCTCCACTGATACAATTTAATTTCGTATTTCCTTTTCATTTCCGAACGTGAATCCATGATCCATACACAAACAAACAAAAATGCCCATTCCGTCGTTTGCTAAGCAGAACAAAAGAAGAGCAATTCTGATCATGAGTGGTTATTTTGTATAACGCTATATTCGATTGTGTATGTCTTACTCGTCCTATGAATGTAAATTTATGGTCACTAATTCTGCTTTTCTTATCTCGTTCCAGCCGTGATTCCAAACTGCATATCTCTTCTTTATTTTCAGGTGACAGACCTCAACTGGCTCTTACTGAGAATATAACGAACGTTTTTTCATGAAACTTGGAAGAATCATGACGATTGATTTGAGAGGCTTAAGCAGTTGAGATATTGAACAAACATCTGATTGTATTCCTTGCCTCACCCTGTGATGAGAGGGAAGGTCGATTTGACTCGTATCCAGTTGAGCCATTCACTTTGCCACAATAGTTCTCTCTCTCCCTCACAGTGAGACAAAAATGAGTCAAGAACCGAAAAAGTGAACTACTAATCCACTCTGGTACCTCAATCCAAAGCCCTACTAGCACTTCCAAAGCCTCCCGCACCAATGTTCATGCTAGCAACCGAGTTTCAGTTCCAGCTAGCCAACTAGCTATGTTGCCAAACCAAACACTTTTAGCTAGCACCTACGGTCGAACCTTCACCTTTCTAGGTGATGCGTACTTGAACAACAATACTATGAGCATCAAAGAGGAGGTTGAATGTAACGTACCAATATTTTTCATGATTGGCACAAATAAATAACTGATAAAAGAGGAGAACTGCCACCTATTATAACTTGGACTTAACCAGCCATTCTCCACCTTTAACTACATCGATAAACTATATGTGTTCAAAAGTGGCCCCCTTCTAACTCAATAAATACTTTCCCCATAAATTGAATAAAATAAGCAGTACTCACTTGTCTGTTTTCTCAGTTGCTTTCACGCTTGTACAGGAAACTCAATTCCACAGAGCATCAAGGTCTGTTCCAACACAAACAATCATTAGACATGTCACTATATATCCCCTCAGATTATGTATAGGGCATGTTTGATTGGCTGGATTGATATGAGCGATCTTGTAGGAGATAAATTTCAGAAATCTCATGCCAGGGACGAAGGGAATACATATATGTTGAACAACGAACCCAACAAAACATATGATGCACAAGGCTTGAGGGTTGGGGTGGTAATCCCCTTATTGCTTGTTTGGTGGGTTACTCATCATTTGGAATTATAACAACCTTATATTTAGTCCAACGAGACAAACACGGTATTTCCAAACTGATACATGGACAGCCAGGAACTAGCTTCAGAATACTTATCGCTGCACTTCAAATCAGTTCTTCAACTTAGACGCTTTATTTTCTGTCTCCAAGACATATACCCCCTAGACAAGTTTAAGGTTTTTTCATGGAATTTTTGTATGCAGATATAGACCCATACCTTATAGAGCTCGGAGAACGCTTCTCACCATTGACCCCCGGGTACACGTTTTTGAGATCTTTAAGCAATTGAAGTCTCTCAATCTCCTCATCTTTCTTCGCAATCGTGTCTTTGAGAGATGCCACCTGTTCGGTAAAACATTGTAATAGTGATGCACTGTATTAGTCTCAAAATGGAGAATCATTACCAATGAAACCAATAAATTTGTTACCAGCGTCCCTATGTCTGACAATGTTTTGAAAATTGTGCATGCTATTAAGGTATCAATTATTCCACAAGCTTAAGCCGTTAGGAATGGACCCAACATTGTATGTCAAGCTATTCCACAACCTTCCTCATGTGGAACCCCGTGCACGTGGACGTGCAAACAATCATACATTGATAGAGCGAAACAAAATATGCAAGGGAGAAGCAGTATGTAAGCAGGGACCAAATGTAGACAGAGAGACCTGAACCCATGATATCTCACAACTTGAGCTATGATACCATGTTAAGTTACTAGGCTCCATTCTTTTGTCTTTTTGTCTAACTGACTTTTTTTACTTTTCGTAATTTTTTATTTAGCTTTTCGTCTTAATTTATGGGATTTATCATTCGTATCGATGAGAGGAATAAAAAAAATATAAAAATGTGGATTGAAGTTGAAAAAAATTCATATAAGACGACACTATAGACAAAAAGACAGCTTGTTTTGTATTTTTTCGTCTTTAGTGGACTTTTTTTTTTTTTGTCATAATTTTTTTACTTTTAGACTTTTCTCGTCAAGATGGACGATTAATCCAAAAAATATATCGCGAGTCTTCCAAAAATTCAGAAAAGATGAACAAAACACAAAAAACCAAAAAGACTACCACAAAAGCTTATATTGTAAGGAGATGGAACCCAGGAATGTATATCAACCTATTCCACAAAACCAACCAAAAATACTTGGTGAAACTGCAACGAAAAATGCCTGTGTCATATTGCCTACGGATTTCTGAGGAAGAATTTCAATGTCCATAATTGTAAGAAGAGGAGCACAACTTCAACTTGCTGGAATTGAGGATTTTTTAAGCCTAAGCTTCTTTTCTCCAAGCTCTCCTAACTTATGTTTTTCTCTAGCCCTTAAACTACCATTTATGGGCTATACAACCTTTATTTGGTGCTAGAGGTAAAGATCTTGTGTTAGTGTGTTACTTGAAACAAATTTTGACGTCTATTGTCTCCGAATATTCTGTGAATTTCAAATGATCGAGGAAAAAAGAAAAGCGCAAGATACAAAAGAATAGTTTAGAATCAGAAGGAGATACTTGATAGATGATAAATCAGGAAAAAAAAGTAGATGAATATTCAAGAAAAGGTTCCATATTATCTTATATACGTCAAGGTAGAAAAAATGTAACAACTCATCTGAGAACTATCCTGTTTTCATTCTACATATATGCTGTATAATACAAATTTAATCGGAAATTGGCAAGCCCTTACAGGTTCTACCTTTGCTTCATCAGTATATAGTATTCAACACAAAGTACCACTTCGAAAACGGCATAAAAATTAGAGTTTACAAAAATGGTATATAGTGACAAGAGAGCACCTGTTCCATTAATTCCCTAAGATCTCTGCCCTCTTTGTTGGTCCTTGCTGCACCAAGCTCAACCCCGGAGACCCTCTCAGCAAACTTCAAGGTACTTAGAGTTTCTGAATATGAGCTTAACTCAGGATTAAGTTGCACAAACATAAGAGTCTTCGCATGACCACCTGCAGCATCAAAACAACAAAATTATAAATAGAAACAGTTACTAAAATAAAGAATCTATACCATCTACTAAAGGGAGCATTCCTCTTGATTTCTTGGAGTCCCATTTGCAAGTGTCCTTATCACCCTCTCCCAGTCTTAGTTTACCATCTAGTAAAGGGAGCATTCCAACTATGTCTACTGATGAATCTATGTAACCAGAAAATGCTAGTACGCCAACAAATTATGTTTGGAACACAACTTTAAAAGTATGATACTCATACATTCCAAAATGGTGAGAATTCAGAGGTCCAAAGTCACCCCGACGTATTTTCTTACTTATTTCCCCAAAAAAATTGTACAAGAAAAGAATTAGACTTAGTAAGCTAAAATTTAGAGTGGTGGAGCATTAGAAAGACAAACCGAAAAATCAATTGGTCATAATGCCGGCAGAAATGTAAAAAGTTCTGCTGGAAGTCTGAAACACAATGTGAAACAATATCATGGACTTTGAAGTAGAGGAAATAAGTACCTAGAGAGCTTTGAAGGACTTGAGTGAGCTTGCTATTTCTATAGGGAATGTGAGTACTCTTTTGTGCCAAAGCAAAGATGACATCTCCGAGAGCAGACAATGATTTGTTTATATGTTGAGATTCCTTAAGCCTATCTCCAGTTACCTCAGAACGATCTACTCTTTC
>CM029270.1:22685179-22751600 GCA_016920895.1 Vaccinium myrtillus
ACCTCACCACCTACACACCCTCGAGGCCTGACCTCCCTCTCTCTTTTCACACATTCTTGAGAAATAAAGGACCTCACAAGCACTCCTCTCAGCAAGAAAGGTAGGAGGATCTAAACTCACAGGCCACCCACATATGGTAGATCACACAACTCAAAGATTAATGACCAATGAAGGTCCAAATGGCCTATAAAGGCATAGTACTCAAAAGGCACAACTCAGAGCACTGAAACGGAATAAGTTATCAAACCTGTACACATAAGAGAGCACACCATTCCTTTAAAGCCCTGCAAACATACACTGGTCCCAAATGGGAGGTTAGGGAATAAACACTTGACCTCCAAGGATGCGTCCACTGGAACACCTGTCGCTGGTAGCATTGTCAGTAAATTTCACATTGAGGAAGTAAGTGTACAATTGAAACTCAACCATAATACACTTCTATGAAAAGTGCCTATTTGCATAACCCATTTGAATATCAAAGATTCATAGTAGAGACAAAGCAAATTTGGGGTTTAGAGCCAGTGTTACATAACCCATTTGAATATCCTTTTCCTGTACGTTTGTCTTAAGAAAAGAAGTTCACTGATAAATGTTCAAAAAAATGTGTTCATCACTTGTACAATTATTGTTGTCAGTGCTGATCGAAATAAATAAGTTGTGATCAATTTAAAAATTAGAGAAAGGTCTCAATGCTTCCTTAATTACTGTCTGCAATTGGAATTTCCTGTCTGCAATTGTGGTAATTATATCCAGTTTTTAGTAAACACGTCCTATAGTTGTGTTAAGTAGGTCCAGTTTCTAGTAAACACGTCATATAGCCGTGGTAAGTAGGTTTAGTTTTTAGCAAACACATCCCCAGTTCTTAGTATGTTTCAATGAGTATATCTTCTATTTTCTCATAATTCCCTTTAATAGAGCATTTTTGCCGATTGGGGTGGGTGTATGTCTGTGCACGCGCTCGTGTGTGTGTGTGTGTGTGTGTGTGAGAGAGAGAGAGAGAGAGAGAGAGAGAGAGAGAGAGATGGGTTTAACGGTTTGTTGCACTGTTATTGTCCAGGTCATCATATACCGTTAATGAGTTCACAGATTGAGATAGTAAGTTTGATAATTGAATAAAAGCTTGGGAGTGAAGTTGATTTTTTTTTAAAGTTTGAGAGTCGATGAGACATTTTTCCCATCGATGAATACCAAATTTTTTCCTCAAATTTTAGTCTTTGAAATTATTGTTGATGAACTATGATTTGTTTATCAGTTGACAGAAATATGGTAGCAACGTGTGCGCACGAAATTGCAGCTTATTCCTTTTTTTTCTTTAATCTCTTACTTTGCTTTTTCCGTTTTTATTTTTCCTTTAATATCTTACTCTGCTTTTTCAGTTTAGGTTCTCTCATTTCATGGTTATAAGGGGAATCACCAACCCAACATTGTACACAGAATTGAATTGATTCACTTTGCTTGATGAGCACACAAGTGATAACTAACTGATTACAACCACCAAAAATACTAGGGCAACCGATAAAGCTTAAAAAGTCTTTTAGCATTGGATGAATCATGCCCATCCCGGCCCACTTTCATTGGTACCCTTTTTTAAATTCAATTTTTAGGTGGATGAACATATTTGTTCTTCTTTCATTGAAGTGTCAGTAAATTCAAATCAAAGGTCAAAGTTCCACACCAGGCCTTGTCCTAAATTTCGATGAAGTAATTTGGATTTAATTACAATCCACAACTAAGACTTGCTAGTTTATTCTATTTTGCTTATTTCTCACCCTACAACCTACAAAATCATCAAATTGGCAAAAGAGTGAAGAACATGGTGGCTGCTTGAGTTGATGTACTGGGCACGGAAGGTTGTTGGTCCTTTGTCAAATACCACCCTCTTGGAATCTACTGTTTCAACAGGAGAGGCGGCGCTTACATACAGACGATCATATTGACAATATATTCGAATCCCTCGAACAAGAAATGAAGCTCTCAAGTTTGGAAATCGATCATGCTGCCCTCATAGTGCGTATGAAACGAATCAAGGATACCAATGATTCTACATGTTTGATTCCAGATCTTATATCTCAAATCGTTCCAGTGGTGCACAAAGAGAACCCCTCATTTGCTGCGGAGTAGATCGACAACCTCTCTTCTAAGCAAATCCGATACAAAGCCAGGTGCTTGCCATACGTGCTCGAAGATCCCAATATGGGTGTCCCCAACAGTGATACTCGCCTATGTATAATAACCCCCATCCTCCACAGTCGAAACAAAATCACTCACCCAATCCAACGCGCTCATCCTTGTTCGGGCCGGGTTTGGTGGCTTTTTGCACGCCACTAGTTGCAGCACATTTGTTAATGTCATATTATCACAATTTTGTTTTGCCTATGTTAACTTGTGTTTGACCTTTCCTAAGTACCACAAAACATGCCAGCTTTTGTGGATTTCTATTCTGCAAGTCTCATTCAAATCTTTTCCCCTTGCCAACAAAACTCTTGGGGCCATTGGGGGTTATGCCCAGTCGTTACCTCTAGGGCCCTAAAATTAGGCGAGGTGCACGCAAGCTGTATCGGACATCCGGTCAAAAAAAAAAAAAAGGCTCATTCAAATCTTTGTCTCACCCTGCGATAACTAAATTTGAGTAGATGCTTCCGTATTAATGTTTCGGATCACAATGTCACGCTCGGAATGGGGCCATTTGAAGAGTACAGCAGGCTATCGTGCCTACCCAAATCACGGATGAATATGCACCTAGCCACCTACCTAAGCCAACCATCTGAACAGCACGGGATAACCCGCCCCTCAACAGAACCCCCTGCAATGCACATTTCCACTTTCCTTCCACCAGACTAAGTATAGAATCAAATTAAATGAGACAGCAAAATCAAAGTTGAATGCACCGGATGGGAGGAGGTGGTATTTGTTGTGCAGGTAAATGAAGGTTGTAGAATTGCCTCTCTGCCAGCAGTGGGCTTTCCCATGTGGCTTGAGAGAGCCCTTTACATCACCTTACGGTCCGTTGCACAGAGAATTTAAACCAACAGAAAGGGCTGTGGAAGACGCAAGATCTGGTTCAGAGTACAGAATAAATAGTCAAGACAGCTGCTACGATAGGATAATTTCTGATATGTTCAGTGTAGGGTTGATGAAACAAATAGACAAGTGAAACTTCCCGTACCAAGCAAGCAGAAATGAGAATATGCGTGAATTCTTGCCATTAAAAGAAAAATGCATGAATTCTTGTTCAAACATGGCTACAAGAATCCGATGCTCCACCGGGAGTCCAACCTCAAATTATTGTCACCGTTTACTACAGACAGAAAGATGTGTTCTTTCATTGATGCTCAATTGCCCAGATACATGATCATGAATATCATAAAGAATGGAAGTAAGGGACTGTGAATGTTCCTACAAAAAACCATGCAAGACAGTGCCAAAAAAAAAAAAAACTCAGCTCCAACTGAGTTAAGAAATCATTCAAGAAGCAACAAGAGAACTCAAATTGTAAGTAATAGCACTGGACAGAAGCTCAAATTTGGGAAACACTAAACAGGAAACCAACGGTACAAACTTGGTGAATTTTAGCACCTTAGCATCCCTAAGAAAAGAGAGCTAACTATTGGTAGACTCAGTGGTGGAACATCACATCTCCAACAAAAGCATTCGAACTAACAAGTTCTGTGATGGACAAAATGAGATAACAAGGTAATGAAAGGGAGACAACCCCAAATAATAACTATGAGCAGTTGTATTTGCCTAACTTTTTACTCTTCCTCTAGGAATTTTTCCCCTTTCATCTGTGGCAGTCACACCTGCACCACATTAGTAGAGCGAAATAACAAAAATGCATCAAATTTGTCAAAACTAACTCAATAGCTACGTGACACCACAAGAGTTTCCACTTTCCACAATCCAGCTCAAATAATTTGGGAATAGTTTCAAACATTTAGCTACCAATGCTTGAGATAAATATATAACTCGACCTCATAGGCTCCTTTGAAGTGAAGACCAAAATGCATTTTAAGCAGCTAGCATTTCATAATAAGGGGTAATGCTATACAAGAGAGTCATTTTACAGAAACCCACACAGGATGATAAGGCCTTCTGTGGTACTTTCCATTTCTAACCGTCAAACCAAACAATGTGGCTCATAATTTCAACAATGCTATGGCTCACAATTCCGGATGTAATTTCAGTGTGCTAACATTGTTGGTATATCATTTCCCTTAGAAGACGGAAAAGTACAATAATCAACTATGGCTATGTATATTATTATGAACAAGGCTGTCTGGCATGAAAATTGATCTAATTCAAATAACCTTCTGAAAACTGGAAAGAAATACGATATGCTAAAACCAAAATGGAATAGAGCACTCACTATCCCTCCCTGAAACCTGACTCATCTTTATAAAGGCATGCACATCCAAATGGTTGGAGTACCAAGAAAAAAATTAGATGGCAGTATAGTACGAAGTAATAACCAAGCTTTCGTGAACAAAAAGGCTTATGCAGTTCTAGCAATCTTCATGCCAAAACCAGGGTCTTGCATCATGGCCACAAATTCACTGTAATCAATGCGCCCATCCTGGAAAAGAACCAGAATATGTTAAATATTAACAACATTGGATAATATTTTGATGAAAAAAGTCCATATGATATCCGCTCAAAAACAAAAAAGAATATGGAGTTTGGCAGTAGCCATTTACATTATCCTGGTCAACTTCACGAATAATTTCTTCCAAGTGAACTTCTGCCAGACCAAACTGCTCGCAGGCCTGTTGGAGCTCGTCTTGTGTAATATATCCACTCCCATCTTTGTCAAAATATGAGAAAGCTGCATACATATGATCCTCTCTCAGGACTTTGTTCAGATGGAGCATTGCGGCCATGAACTCTCCATAGTCTATGGTACCACTGTTGTCAACATCGGCCTAGATTCTCCGAACCAAAAACATAAAAAATTATGAGATAAAAAGGGGATTCACCGTCACAAGCTAAGGCAATGAGGCAGAAGTAGGGTAAACAATTTCATCCAACACATAAATCACCTGTTTCACTAAACACTTTCCAAGAGTTCTGTTAGATGCTAGGATAGGATGAGAACAACGTGTAAATCTAACATAACGAATCAATTAACGCTGAACTCATGCCAACTGAGTTATACTAATTACTAAATGACTTGCTAGCCGAACGAGCACTGACTATATTGTCATAGATTCAGATCAACTAACAAGGAGCTGACTTTCAATAAAATCAAGCTTTATCCGTCCTTCTGCTTGTAAATTTTATTCAACAAAAATTTACTCAATTACTCTATTCTAAGCGAAAATGGAATTGTGTGCTTAAGTTACAAAGCAGCAAGTATGCCAAGTATATACACGCAAATTGTGACAAACGTTCATAGTACAACGAGCATTTAAAGACCTGAAGGCACACTATCATAGCTTAGTCAAGGAGGACATGACTACAGTGGACCAGCAACTGAATGCACAGAAGCAATGCTCAATTTAAATGCATAATTCATTGAAAAGCGGGTTCTTTTGCTTCCATAATAGGAAAATGTAAAATAAAATAAAAAATTGAAACCCAAAGTAGCCATTTGGCCTATTTCCAAGATAGAAGTGAGAATTGAGAAGAGTGTGGGTTGTGTCAATAAGTCACTACACCATATATCTGTCTATATCACAAACCTTAAAAAATGACCTGTACATGAAGGCTAAATTCCACGGAGACCCCCTCATCTATTTACTTTTCTCACGCGCACCCCCTCAACTTTATTAGGGGCCAAACGAACATCCTCATCTATGAACGTTAACCAATTGGAACCTTCTGTTAAAAGACCGTCAAGAGATGATGGATATCTAGGGCGAATATTAGTGTTTGGACATTTTACATATAAAAATACCGTTGAACACCCATCAGAAGAACATAAGGTCTTTATCTCCCCCTCTCTCCTCATCTCCCAAATCTGTCTAGCTCTCTCTCTCTCTCTCTCTCTCTCTCTCTCTCTCTCTCTCTCCTTCCTAGGTGACGCAGCGGAATAAACACGAAGGCTAGATAGGGTTCTAGCAGACGAGATAGGACACTCGAATCCTCGAGCACACCTTGAATCCACTAGTCTGAATTATTATGCCCTTTGGCTTTCACCCCTATTTATACTAGTAGGAGTCCTAATAAAAAGGAAGTACTTGGAGTGAAGACCAAGCAAAAGCACTAATTGGAAACCAAGACTATAAGCAAAAAGGAAATAAAATCAAATTTTACAAAAACTAAATTAGAAACGTACAAAATAGGTAGCACAAATAAGATCTCCTCATAGTACTATTCCGAAAAAAGCAACACTAAATAAGATCTAATAGTATTATCCCATATAAAAGTTGTTAATAGAATAACGTTTCCAGAAGTGAAAACCCTTCATATCTTGTCCTACATCACTACGGCAGCCATGGAAGCTGGTTACACTTACAGCCGCAAACAAGGGTATGTCAAACAACAATGTACTTTATTGGAAAATTGTGAGAGGGAATTGGAAGACATAGATGGAGTCCTCGAGAGTTGCACCTTCATCCACTGGCCTAACATGACCCACTTCAAATCCCCAACTTCACCACACAATCTATCAGGATTCAGACCTTCGATCAACGGCGTAAATATCTGACCGACAAGCCTCATGCACCCGGAGAGATTTAGAAGAAACAAACCGAGCACTCTATTTCTCTCATTCTGTACATATATACACGTATATAAGCGTATAGGCTTCTAGGTAGGGAAACGATATGGAGAAAGCAAAAGCAGAGACAAATATGACTGAACTCTCCTCGTAACATCCAAATCAACGCAAAATGGAGGAAGAGATGAAGCAAACACTGAAAATTCGGATGGTAGGTTACTGTTTGGCTATGAAGTACCGACACTCCTAGAGGTCACTGTGTCCGCATATCGGACATGGGGACACATATTGGGGACAAGCGGGGGACAGGGAATGGACATGTGTGCCTCACATATATACTCACAATCTCTCTCCCTCCCTCCCTCACTCTTTTTTCTCTCTCGTTGCATATATATAAGTATGTGTGTATGCCCGCGCGCATGCGTGCGTGTATATAACTATATATGTGTGAATGTACCTGTATATCTTCGATGTATATATCTCGAGTGTAAATATCTTACATATATGTGTATGTACTGGTATTTCGGTAAACATATGGGTACAGACGAGAATGTTTCATTGAAACGGTAGGACTTTGGTTCAAGCACTTCTAACCGTCCGATTGAGCTGAAATTTTGTGGGGCCCCTCGGAAAAATATTTTAAGAATAATGAACGGTTCGGATCACTCTTGTGGGACCCAAAAGTGGGTCCCCGAACAAGATCGGTACATTTTCTGGACAATCCCGTTTGTACATGTAGTTGGGTCCACTGGTATTTATATCAACACAAAACAATCTATATATCTTACATAACAAATAAAAAGTGTATATTTATATTTATATCTGGTACTGCATACATATATGATATATTTATGTACACAATTATCTATTATATATTTATTTTAGCATGTTCCCCACCGTGTCCGTGTCCATTTTTTTAAAATTCCCGTATTTGTATCCGTATCCGTGTCCATCTCAGTGCTACATAGTTGTTTGGTAAAAGAGAGCGCTTATTTTCTCACTGGCTGGAGAATTAAGGATTTCAATCATATTGGTTAATATATTCATTCCATAAATGATGAGAGAGCAAGAGATGGGGAGGGGAAAAAGTACAGAGAAGGGTAACACAAGCAAGGGTAGAATCGACCATGCATTCATTCCGTTAACAGAGCTAGACTGATTTTCATTTTGAATAGATGAGGGGGTCTATTTGGCCCCTTCAAAAGTTGAGGGGTGCGAGTGAGAAAAGTCAATAGTGAGGGGGTCTCTGTGGACTTTCTGCCGATAAAAAAAAAGAGGGGTTGCCATGGAATTTAAAATTGACAAACTCCTTATCCAAACCAAACCAAACCAAATCATCTTAAGTCCCAAACAATTGGGGTCGCTACATGAATTCTTTTTTTCCATTGAGCTCTATCAATGGCTACTTGTTCACCTAGACTCAGTAGACTCATTCTTTGCGGACTACAGCATCAATTAGGATTCCTGTCATAAAGATCTGAGGGGCTTTTATGTGCTCACTGTCAGCAACCTAACGCACAAACCCTCCTCCTTTATGGGCTCGGGACCGACTGGGAAAAAGATGGGGCTTTAAATACGCCCCAGGCAGAAACTCCTTACCCAATGTTTAAAAATTAGAATTCCTCTGCGAGGAGCTTAAGATGCATCTCGTACAAAGTGAAAAAATACTTTCAACTAATGTCTTAGATTTTGTTCCAAACAAGAAATAAATATAATTGAATTTTATCCTGATAGATACTCGTGAATGATTGATGTGTCGGATAAACTCCAAAACTATGGCACTGAAAAGAAAAAACACACTTCCCCTTGTGCGCCAGATGGGTCTAGCCTTTTACCATAATGCAAACTCAACCAGAAAAAATCGTCCACAGGTGATGGAAGCTCTAAGACAAGAGCAAGGTGTGTTTATACTTTATATAACAATAAAGCTCGCAAAAGTGGAATTGAATTTCATTTACCGCTTGCATTAAACTGTTAATTTCCGAATCCTTGAGATTTGCACCCACTCTTTCCAAACCCTTTTTCAGTTCCTCGAGTGTGATTTGACCACTGTTATCTGAGTCTATCATCTTAAACATTTCTTTCAGTCCTGCAATTTCCTCTTCAGATAAGTTCTCAGCAATGACCTACAAAGGATGAACAAAGATAAGCAAGTACTATATCAAACCAAAGGAATGTAACTACAAAAACCAAACATTTGCAAAAAGAATTATCATATTCTCTATTGAACTACTCATTCTGGAGAGGGAAGAATAACAAGAACAGAAAAAGTAAAACAGTTAACAATAAAAATAAAAAAAAACCAAGACCATTCATGAACTATTTTTCCGAAAGATAAATAGATATAGGAAGACCGTGAACTATTTTTCCGAAAGATAAATAGATATGTTAAACGTTCCTATACACAGAGAATTTATAAGAGCAAGTGTAAGGTTTCATGTTTTGCCTATGAGGAAGATTTTTTCAGGGATTCATGGGGGGCAGCATGGATGGATCTGAGGCAGTGGTTCCCCATATGTTATGAAGTACAACATCTTTTTTTTTTTTGGTGTGTGGAACAGAGACACCACATTAGGGTTTACCTTGTGCTTTAAGATTGTGTCAGGTTTTAAAGTCAATTTGACTAAGGAAAGATTATGCCAATTGAGAAGGTTTACAACATTGATTTCCTGGCTTCAATGCTGGATTGCAAGGCTGGTGGGGCCAGCCCTTCTTGTTCTTCTTACCATTGGGGTCTTCTTATGAGGCTAAGCCTGTTTCGGATTCAACTCGCAAAGAGGTTTCAGAAAAGATTGTCAGGATAGAAGAGATGATATCTATCCATCTATCAAAGGGAGGGAGACTCGCTCTCTTAAAACCACACTGTCAAGCTTGACCTACCTATTTCATGTTGCTGTTGATTATACTGGCATAATCAGTTGGAAAATAGATTGGAGAAGCTGCATAGGAATGTGTGTGGGGTGGCATGGGGGAGTAGTTTAAGTACTATCTGGTGGATTGGGCATTGTCTGTATTCCCATTAGAGGGATGAGTGAGAGATGGTACAAAGTTGAACCTTGGGGTAGTTGATCTCCTTTGATGTTGTTATACCTTATGGGCCCATTGCCAACTGGATATGGGCATCGGACTGGATATGGGCATCCGATTGGACTATCTATTAAAGGAGATTACATTTCCGGAGGTATCTTAGAGTTTTTACAGCCCCGGTTAAACAACCATCAAACTTATAATCCCACAAAGTGTGGGATATACAACGCCATGGAGGCGTGTTATTACTAATTCGTTCACTATCAACCCCATGGTATTATTATATCTTATGGGACTATAAATCTCTTTGCAGTGGGCCAAATTCTGTTTCTGCCACTAGGTGTTGTTGAATGCTTTGGTTGGTTATAGAATCCCAAAACTTTGAACCTTATCACCTGCACAGCGCAACAAGTCAGGGACACTCCGGCCAGTAGAGTTTGGCCGGAAATGCAGTCGACGGACTTCTTCAAGAAGACCCACACTGCTGCTTGCTTCCTCTTTCTCCTTAGCAAACTCTCAATGCTCTCCGCTCTCGCACCCTGAATTTGAGGGGGCTGTGAATGTGTATCTTTATTGTATTATTTGTTTCTATTTTAGGCATACAGAATCATATCGTAATCATATCTTTTGTAACTTCTATTTTGGTCATAAATTACATGCTAAGGTTTTCTAGTAATCTCTATTTAAGTGTTGTTTAGCATTGTAAGATGCTATTTAGATAATACTGTCGCGCCCAGGATTTCGACCAAGGGGTTTTGGAAAACGGGTCTATGGTCGAGTGATCCAAGTGATATTCAAGCGACGTGGTTTTATAAAAAATGGGTTTTACAGCTGTGACTCAGCCAGAAAAATTTGCTATTAGGGAAAATTATCGAAATGGTCCCTGTAGTTTCACCCGAGTCTCGATTTAGTCTCTCTAGTTTCAATTGCACTTCAACGAACCCTGTAGTTTCAATTTTGGTCGAATTAAGTCCAAACGTTAACTTCCGTTAGCATATTAGACGGAAAACCCAATTTGGGGATTTTTTGAGGGTCAAACTCGTCATTTCACCCACCCTTCTTCTTCCCAAATTTGTAACCCCAACCCTAACCCTAAATCAAATCCAATCTTTTTCTCTCCATCCAATGGCAAGGAAGCTTTGGACATCACTTCTCTTTTGGTTTAGGGTGGTTTGGGCCTGTGAAGCGAAGTCCCACATCGCCTGGGTACAAAAATAATATGAAGTACATGAGCGTGAGGGCACCTAACTTCATGAGCTAGCTTTTAGGGTTGAGTTCTACCCAAAACTCTAAAACATGGTATCAAAGCTAGGTAACAGAGGTGGGTAGGATGCATGTCTCTAGCATGCACGTGGCAGGTGCTCAGAGAGTGAGCACCCTGCACATGAGGCATGAGGGAGGGTGTGAAGCAAAGTCCCACATCACCTGGGTACCACAATAATGTGAAGTATATTAGTGTAAGGGCGCGATCACTTCATGAGCTAGATTTTGGGGTTGAGTTCTACCCAAGACTGTGTAACAGGGCCATCTTTGTTGGGTGATTGAGGTTCTTCATTGTTGGCGAGGAGCTCAGGTGGGTACAGGGAGGAACATATGGGGATGATTCTACTTGCTCTATGTGGCGGGAAAGGAATCCACAATTTCGATGGCATAAAATTCCCTTGCATAGACTTGAGAGTCATCTTGTTACAGGATACATACTGGGAGTCAGTGGAGTGCAATCCTTTCCTCCGTCAACCAATATCATGACATAGTAAATACGGTGGAAGTCTTCAGAATGTCTTTGTTTATGGCCATTTTTGGTATATGGGCACCATTCCTAAATCCTGCCTTTATAATTTTGTTTGATATCGAGGAGACGGATACAGTCGGAACTGTTGCAACCCACTGCTCTAAAGCTTAACTGCAAAAGCCAGTGAAACTTAGTTATTTACTCAATACACCCCGTCATGTGAGAGCTGGTTTAACTTATTGACATTTTAGTTATTTACTTAATATGCCCTGTCATGTAAGCAAAGTTCTCCCACTCATGAAAGGGCTAAGCACATAAAAGTTTACAACCACTGGGGCAGCATAAGGCAACCATCGACAAGAACTTCGGCTCCTGTTTAGTCGGCCAAATTTATCGATGTTAACATTTTAGAGAGCAGTGGAAACCCACAAAATAATTAACACCAGCAAAACATAAAGGAATTTCCATAAAATTCTCTGTAAATGGACTGCTTTGGGAAACCTCATAAGTCAACAGCAAATTTTTTTAGAAGTTTCTTACTCTGATTGCTATCTTCTTGAGTTTGTTCATTGCAGAGAATTGCTTGAGACGAGACAGAACAGCAGAATCTAGAGGTTTATCAGGAGCTACACCTTCAACTTGAACCCAAGGGTGAGCTGCAAGAGGAATCAGTCAGGGTTATCTTCCAACAGAGGGATTACAAAAAGTGGATAACCAACTCTTTATGCTAATACAATCAGACATGTTTTAGAAGTGCACCAAAGAGTAATTGTTCAAGAATCTTTGGAAAATAACTTGCTGCAGTGAAAATGCAAAACTTCTCAAGGCTTTATTTGGTTGGATCTTAGGTTAATGGACGAATTTGTGAATGAAAAAAGAAAGCTAAGAGATTATATTTAGATTTCATTTTCTTTTCCTATGAGTTAAAGCATCCAAATCAAAAATCACTACTCAAATGGAGAGACCGCTCAGGCTTGTATACTATTTTTTTTTTTTTTCCAGCGGGAAAAAAAAGGTCCTATAATTTAGGAACTAATACAAACAAAGTGCACTAATGGCACAAACAATGTGGAAATCAATCAACATAATCTTGCTCAAAAGCCCGCAAAACAATGTGGGACAAGGTCTAGCACTCACCCCAAGTGCGACTCTCTAACAAGCACATGGAGAGGTAAACCAAGGATCTAAAACTTGCGGATCACTACAAAACAAAGAGCACCTATGGCACGCATTAGGGGAAAATCAGTCAAGTCTTGTTGAAAAGCCTCCAAAATCTCAACTTTGATGCTATGTTAAAGCATCAAACTCAAAATTAATTAGCACTAAATGGAGAGGATTCCCAGGCTCATACACTAGTTGTGGAAGTGATAATAAACCATTGTGAGACAAGCTCTAACAAGAGTGAATTTGAATATCACAGACAGAAACTATTGCCTCGGGGATAATCTCAATATGAATTACTTCACGTACCACAAGATCTTCAAAAATGAGATCAACTTTAATACCATATTATTCAACGAGTTCATAGTATCCAATAATGATGCCGAAAAGGATTACAATATCAATCAAGCCTTCAAAATCAATGTGCCTGCAATAATTGGATTCAAGTCTCTCCTCTATATTTTGCTTTCTACCATGATTATTCATGTACAATATGAGCCCCTTATGTATCTCCTCGTTCCAGTCATCTCTCTCCATTGTTCCTAGGGCATTGTGGGTAGGGATTGCAACGGGTCGGTTTGCCTCGGATTTTGAGATTCCCAGACCCAAACCCGTAGTATTTACTTACACCCAAACCCGAATCAATACCCATCGGGTATGATTTTCAATGTACCATAAACATTCCATAAGGGTTTGAGGTCTTACCCAAACCGTAACTACGACATTAAGAGTTTCAATACTGAGCAGAGGAAGAAAAACAAAAAATTATATGCCAAAACACCTAAAATCAGCAATGGGAAAATCTAAATGTGATGTTTATGAGAACTAGAAATGATTAGAGTAAGCGTACATGGAAACTAGAAAATTGAAATTAAAACGTTGGGTACGTATGTCTGGGTATATTTTCTGTTTGGCTAAAAGCCCTATGATAATATCTTATATCCGGATTGCTATATGCTTTGGTTCGTATTCGTTGTGGGTTGTTTCTTAACCATACCAAACCTAAACTGAATCTGGCTGGGCTTTTTATTTTAAATACTGAAAACGCCCATAGGACCATTCCCGGAGGACGGATCAATTTGGGTACCTGTGGCTTTCGGGTAAATTGTCGTCTCTAATTGTGGGTAACAGAAGGTGTGACAGAATAATATTCACATAAAACTATTTCTCTCTTCCCAGATTCTTTTTCTTTCGTGAATAATGGCATAAGTGAGTTCTTCAACTAAAATTTATTGATCAGTAGTTAATACACACACACACAAAAAAAAAAAAAAAAAAACCGTTAAATTATTCCAAGTTATGAGAGAAATAATTAAAGGAGAAAGACGCCTACCCTTTCCTAAGAACTTAGAAGTGTTTGGTAAAAAGGGAAAAAAAATCATTGAGCCCTTTCCAACAACGTAATATTTTTGAAGATTTGGTTGGGCCATAATACTAATAAGACGGATATAGCCTGGCACATAATTTTGGTAAATCACACACAAAAGAAATGTATAAATGCTTGGAGAACATGTAAATATGGCATTACGTCATGTATCTTTCCACTTGAGTAATTGGGATACTCACAGTTAGGATAATATTGCTTCGTCTAGTGTTAACAATACGTAACTTCACTATACCTGATGTTCTTCACAATTTGCAGCATAACCTCCATTGAATATGGCATTGCAGTATTGCATAGAACCACAATCCCTCCACCACCCGCACCGCATCGAGGAATATAACAATAAACTCTACGATAGATAGTATGCTTGTGCGGTGGAAGTAGATGGAGCAAAAGGCATCACTAGCCTCACTAAACTGTTAAATCCATAAACATGACCATATTCAAAATTAAATGAGGGTAGATTCATGTCAATCAAGTAAGAAGGCAACTCAGCTCCATTTAACGGCAGGTAACTTGTAGATTAAAAGACAAGTCCCCCAGCTTTAGCGACTGCACCCACAATCCTAACCAGTCGCCACTGCCACCCCCTCCTTTCCCCCACACCACCACCTCCACTGCTCCATTTTCTATGTATACACTCTTAGGTGGTCGAAAATTGGACAATATTTTATTACCCACAGAACTTTTTCTCTTCAAATTATGCAACAATTTGAACAAATAATACCCCGATATTCTTGTTTTCTTAACACTTGATACCCATTTTATAGTTTATTACTATCGAACGGCTACACCAATAGATTGTCAGTGAAAGGAGGACCAAACAGACTCCATCCTAAAGAAGAAGGTGGAGTAAGAGGAACTGGTCTTCTTTGAAGATGGAACTATGAAGTGGACAATGAGGGCATTCTGAAAAAGTCTACTACATAAGGAAAGCCGGTCATTGGTAATTGGTGAAAAGAAATGTCTCCAGAGATTCCTATCTCATTCCATTCCAGTAGCTTGACCAGTAACCAAAGGTGGAACCTCAAAAATCCATGGTCGGACCATTTAGTGAAGCTTAACATGAATGAATAAAAGGAATGGATACAAAAAGGTTCAATTAAGATAATTGATGCTCAAAAGGATTTGCAAGATAATGTAAACTTACAAAGAACTTCGTGGGCTGTCAACCGCTTTCTAGGGTCTCTTACAAGCATTCTTCTAACAAGATCTTTTGCACTATCCGATATACTTGGCCATGGTTCTGATACAAAGTCAAGTTCTCCTTTTAAAACCTGCTCAAATATTCCTTGCTCGGTTTCTGATTCAAATAACATAACAGCAAAAGAAATGTAATTCTCAGATTTCTAAAATAATAAAATCGCCTAAAACAAGAAACCAGAAAACCTAGGAGTTCTCACCATCCCAAAAAGGTGGGACCCCACTCAGTAAGATATAAATGATAACCCCGGCACTCCAAACATCACATTCTGGACCATAGAGTTTCCGCAGGACTTCTGGGGCCACATAATAAGGGCTTCCAACCACATCAGTGAAGGTTTCACCTGTATGATTAAAATGTTAGCTCTCATGAAACTTCAAGGGCTTGAATAAACTGTAGTAAGGAAGAACAATATCCAAGGTTGACTTGCTGAACAAGCAAGGAAATTCGTGAAAGCATGGGCAGGCAACGAGGGGAAACAGAAATCACAGAGCACAGGATTATTCATGATGATTGACATCAAGACAGACAAACCATAAAAAATCACATTATTCTTTGGCGATTGAAAACAAGTGGACAAACGAACATATTCTAATGAATGCAAAGCATCTAAACATTCAAATCACTCTAGAGCAATTAGGCATAAGAAAACTTCTTGGAGGGTGATGATCAAAATGCAATTACAAGTTCACTAACCAACTCAATTCACTTCCAGATGCCACTGCCAGAACCAGACCAAAAGATATAACAATAAGCCATTTGAACTGCATTTCAGCGTGAGAGTCTAAGACCTGTAACTCAACCTTGTAAACAGGATAAACTTCACTAGATAAGGCGCTAATGAAGCAGATCTGCACAGTTCCCTCTACTTCAGAACACAGCCTGAGCGTTGGAAGTGAAAGTGGAGGAAATCCAAGCCCAGAAAGAGGCCAATTAATGTTCTTTGAACCGAAAAGGTAAGCTCAGTTTGATTCATGGCTTGATGCACTTGAGTGTTTCTTCTATTTCTTTGATTTTAATCAGCAATGCACTTGAGCTTTGGTATCAAAATTGTAGATCAGACTATCTTATTCTGAATCAAACTAATAAAATTGTTAATTGAGAAGCAAAAAGAATTTTCCCTAAAAATACCAGCATCAAAGATGCAGTGCAGCTTAATTTTGAAATATGAAGCGCGAGAGGGCTAAACTTACGGCCCAAAGTCTAGGGTTTTCCAACAAACAATCAAGAACAGACCTTAAACTGTTACCTAGAACAAGAAATATACCAGCAGTAAGAACTAAATATGCCCAATTGTAGAACAATGGGCTCAATGGACCAGACAATATAACTTGTCTCCTCCCTACACACCTCTTTACTTCTATTATAGGTGCAAAATCATATTTAAGCCATTACAGCATCTGCTGTTAGTGGGACTATGTACACTGCACACCTTCTCTTTACTTCTATTTGTAAGCTGGAACAGTTTGTTTTTTCTTTTTTTAGGTAAATCAACTTAAGCTGGAACAGTGGCTCATTGCATCCGAGTTTTTTCCGGTATTTTAATCTGATGGTAGAAGTCCCCAGCTTACAAACTGTGTCGTAAATACCCAAATAGGTTTAGGCTAATAGAGTAAAGCAAGTCAAGACAAACTGACAAACCCTTCCTAATGAGGCATATATTTAAATGTACATTTCATACCCTTCTCAGTTAATGTATTGTGTAATAACAAATAAGAGTAACAAAGTCTAGAAGAGTTTGAGAAAAATCTATTTCACAAACCCTTGATCTACTCCTATGATTGCCAGATCCATTTTTCGGCTTTTCCTTCTACTCCGTTGGAACAAAATTCAGCTAGGTTCCAAGATGACCTCAGAGATTGTTTTGTTTTTGATGCAGGACAAGATCGTAGGAGTATTATATTTGGGAAACTTTTATTTAGAAATAATATTATTAGGAGATCTTATTTGTGCTGCTTGTTTTGCACACTTCCAATTCTCTAGTTTTGGTAAGATTTCTTATTTTCTTGGAAATCTTATTTCCTTTTTGTTAGTCTTGATTTCCAAGTAATCGTTTTGCTTGGTCTCCACTCTAAGTAGTAACCTTATTGTTAGGACTCCTACTAGTATAAATATGGGTGTAAGCCTAAGGGCTGAGGTAATCTTTAAAACTTTTAATCAATAACAATTCTGAGTTTTTATCTCTTTCTCTTGTGGACTCAAGAATACTTGTGGATTTGAGTGCCTATTGCGTTTGGTAACTAATCTCTCGTGTATTCCGCTACGTCAAGTTGTACCAGAGCAAGGATTCGCCTGGCTCGATGACATTCGTCGGATGAGGAAGCACAAACCCTATTGATGGTGGTCGTAGGGATGGATTAAATAGGATTCACACTACGAGGTTTGCCCATAGCCACTTTGTTCCATTCCTACCTACCAAATGTAGTGAAAGAGTTCTTCCAAGAGCGACTGCTACATTCTTAATCATTCATATTTTTATTTTCATCTTCAAAACCAAGAAAAGGAAAACATTGAAAACATACCCGGCCTGAAGAATACAGAGAGCCCAAAGTCAATTGTTTTAAGTGGAGATTCTTCCTCCTGGTTAACGAAGAGGAAATTCTCGGGCTTCAAGTCCCGATGCATAACTCCTAAAGAATGGCATGCTTCAACTACACCGACTATCACCCTTGCAAGCTCAGCTGCCTTTCTCTCTGTATAGTGTCCCCTCTGTATAATCCTATCGAAAAGTTCCCCACCCGCGCAAAGTTCCATAACAACATGAACTGCAACAGCATCCTCATAAGCACCTACAATGGAAATCACACTTGGGTGACCCGCTAAGTGGTGCATTATCTGAATCTCCCTCCTAACATCCTCCACGTCCTCTTCAGTAGTCAACTTTCTCTTCGCAATTGATTTGCAAGCAAACTCCTTCCCATTTCCCTTCTCCACACAAAGAAATGTAGTTCCAAATTGCCCTTGTCCAAGCTTCCTTCCCAAAGTGTAAATCTCCTTCAAATTTCCGGTTTTCCTCTGTAACACAGACTCAACTTGAAGTCCCACACTCGACACCCGCTTGATGTGGGTCGGCTTGTTCTGTTTTCCTACCTCTTCATTCCCTCTAGCAATCGTTGTCTCCCGCTTGATACTCTTTGTTGTATCTATGCTTTTAATCTCCTCTCCAGTTATTTTGACTGGCACAGGGGGAGTACTCTGGACACGGACAAGAGCATCAGAGTCTCCTCCTCCCTCCCCTCCTCCTTTAGAAGAAGAGACAGAAGGTGAATCCGGCTTTTCAGGTTTCTGTGATTTCACCTCACTATTATTGTTGGTGCTGCTTGATTCTCCATTAGGAGGATTATTATTAGGAGGAGGAGGAAGAGTGTTATCTGTTTGGCGGCTTCTCCAAACAGCTGCTGTAACAGATTGCAAGAACCCGTTGTTCCCCAAATTGGGCCCTACGCATGTGTTCCCCATCAATAGATTATTGCAATATTACAACTCCTCTCTCTCTCTTAAAAACCCCAACGATATTCCCATTAACAATATAAAAACAAAAAGGAAAATCCGATCCAAATTCAAGATCCCTGTCAGATCAGATTCCAACAATGTCTCAATGTGCCCTAAAATAATGAACCACAAACGTACAATTTCGTTGAAGCTTTATTCAAACATGATCTAAAAAAATGGAAAATCATTGGGCAAATTTAATAAATACATCCAATAAGTTTCTCAAATCTCCAGAAAATCCACCAATGATTAATGAAATACAAGCCCCCAGTTTCATAGAATGTATCCTCATCAACATCAACTTAATCACAATGCTTGAGCGAAACACAAACCCTAGGTTTCGTAGAATGAGAACTCGACAACGCCGGATCAAAATATGGTAAAAGGCAGTATGAATAAACGAATGAATGAGAGTGAGATGAAAGGAGAGTGAGATAATGGGAGGAAAACTTGAGCCAAATAAAGCAGAGAGAGAAAATGCTGGAAAAGAGAGGGAGAGTGAAGAAGAGGAAGGAGGAGGAGGAGGAAGAGGAGAGGAAAATGGAGAGCGAGTAGGTGAGTCGACTCGGAAAAGAAGGGAAGGAATATGTAGGATGGGTTAATGAATTTGCGAATTGGTTTTGGTTTCTGCCCATAACGGATTTGATTTTGGGACGCCGCCATTTCTTTCGTGCGCGCGACGGTTTGTAGAAACAGAAAGAGGGTTGGTTAATCCCAAGACTCACCCTCGTCTACCACTTTCTACCACTTCGACCAACTCATTTTTAAAAGCTTCGATCTTCACCCCCTCGTCTATTGAGTTCGGGAAATTGCACCCCTTTAATTTCTCAATACCCACACCAAACTCAAAAAATTATCATAGATTGTCAAACTGCCCTTACACCTATTTAATACCCACATTATTAGTCAGAACAAGTCCCCTCCCATCTCGCCAAAAACCGCTATTACCAGAATTTATCAATGTTGTCGCCATCACCAACCTAGCTTCCACTATCTCCGAAACAATCACATACCCAGAAAATAAGAAATTCTACAAAGAGTGTTTCAAATAGAACTCAATGAAACTCAAACAAAAATTCACTTTGGCAAGAATAAATCATTAACCAACCAACCAATTGAACATGAATAGTTCGACTTTCCACCAAATTGATGATGCAAGAAGTTTCCCAAGACTCGTGGTGAATCTAAGTAAAATCAAAAAGAGAAAGAGTGGTCCGGATTGACAGAGTTGCATAAATCCAGATTATTCTGATACTTACATTTGAAAAAACAACTTATGTTCATATACCAACTACTGAACGTGCCAAAGTGTGACCTACAAAACTAGTTCAAACTTAAAATCTAAACGTACTAAAAATCAAACATTAAAGATTTGTTCAATCCTTATTTCTGATTGGGTATTTAATTGCAGTTTCACTCTGGTCAGGCAATAGAGGCTTAGGTTGGGTGTAATAGCAAGTTTTGGCCATTGAATAAGGATGTTTTGCGAAGAGAGAAAAGGATTATATGATTTCTATCTTATGGTAAAAAGAAAGAGAGAGAGGCAAATGAAGAAATGTGATCATTTTGTGGTAGTGGCACCAAATCCCTCTCTCTCTCTCTCTCTCTCTCTCTCTCTCTCTCTCTCTCTCTCTCTCTCTCTCTCTCTCTCTCTCTCTCTCTCTCTCTCTCGTATAGCAACCGCAATTTCTAGGGTTACCGCCTCATCCCCCGGACTCTCTTCATCTCGTCCTCTCCCTTTCCTCCCTCTTCCTTTTCCATTCTTCGGTTTGGTTTTTCGGAGGCCGCAATGCTGGTTGTGCTTCTTTCTTCCTAATGGCTCGCTAGTCCAGCTACCATTCACGCCAGCCTTTTTGTTGGAAGAGTTCGATGTTCGGCCTAATGGATAGTGGTGGTGGTAAGGGTTTGGTCAGCGTGATGTGGGTCTGGTGGTGAGTTGGGGGCTAGCGACATGGATGGATCGGTGGTTGGAAGTGTCATGCTACGCAGTTAGATGGGCGGTTGGGTCTTGCAGCATGGTTTGGGTGGCGAGTAGCGTTGGCTTCTCCGGTAATTTGGAAAGGGGCAGTTGAGTCGTTCTCCAGAACAATAACAGGGGCTTGTTCCCCTGGTTCTGGCAATGGTGGTGGCAACAGCTCATCTCTATTAAGGTGGTTGTGGAGCGACGATGTTTGGCAACAGATTAAGGTTATCTTTGTTGGGCCAATTTTATCTGGGCTTGTTTGGCAGTTTGGTGTGTTATGAGCTAAATGCATATTGTGGGTTTTTTTAGACCCTTAGGGGTGATGGGTTTCGGCCCTTTGTCCCAATGGGTGTCCTCGATTGGTTTCTTACCAATCGTTAGTTTGTGTCTTAGATTGGGCAAATGATTGCTCTTTGAGTATGATGCTATTTCCTTGCTCTTATTGTACTTGTAACACTTTCAGGATTAATATATTTTTTTTCATTCCAAAAAAAAAAAGTGGTGGTAGGAAATAGAAAAAGGGTCTTGGTTATTGGAGGTGGTGAAAATTTGTTGAATTTTTGTGGTGGTGGTGGTGGAGGTGGAGTGAGGGAGAAAGTGTGGCCACTAAGAAACAAAAAAAAGACAGCTTTGATAATCACGCATATTTAATATGCATTAGATATCAACGTCTTAAATCCAAATGGGGTGCTATAATGTTCATCGTTTCCCTAAAGTTTGGGCCCCTATTAGGCCTAAATCTGGGGCATTAGGTGGTGGTCTGGTGGGCCTATGCCAAGGGTGGCCCTCACCAAATTCCTTGGTCTACTGTAGTCAATTACAACGATCAACCGGTTAATGGTCACTCTGGAACAAATTACAGTGACTAATCTTTGGTAACACCACTAATGATTATTAAAATTTAGTTACTCTATCATATCAATCGAAGGAAGTGATTCAATATTGCTCCTGCGTCAGTAAAAGTCAACCATCGACATTAAGAAAATGCTTGATTTTGATTGGAAGGTATAAATATACACTGAAAAGTGAAATTGGTGCCGTAGTGAACGTTTTTTAGTATCGATTGAGGATCCCTTGACATGTGTTGTTGGAACAACCTAAGGGCTTTTTATTAGAAAGAGTTGGACACTTGCTAGAAGCACAAACTGCGTTGAAGTCACCTTCTTCCCTCCTGCCCGGAAGTTAGAATTGGTCTCAAACTCGTTCATTCAAACGAGTGCCTTCGCTACAGGGCTGCTACATCCACCCCTACTATAGCCTACAAGATATTTTTAGTTACTTTTCTGTGTATAGTAAATCAGCTTGAAATGGAAAAGAGATTAAACCAATATACAAGGAATCTCTTAATTCTTGTAATGCAATTCTCTCTCTGGATATCTAATATATGTATTTTACAAACTTCAACCGAGTATATAGGGGTTAGCAAGATCAATAGAATCTACTGAATTCACAGCTTCATAAAGCGTGAATCCAAGAAGTTGCTACCTCAACTTCTACCCATGTTGCTGGACTGACTACCCGTTCTTTGGTCTGATTCTTTCCAAGTCGTACACTTGTTCTTTCCCAACCCAAAAAATAGAATTTAATTGTCTTTGCCGGGTTGGGCACGACGGCTACTCTTTTTTGCCAACCTAAAAAAATTGTTGTTATGTCGATTTAAAGCCAATCGAATCTTTGATTCGACTGGCTTTAAGGAACGATTTCCATATTCAATAGCCGAAATCTTTGGAAACTTTATAAGTTATCAAAACAATAATTTAATACATTGTTTACAAATAATATTTATAAATTCATACTTGTTTAAAAGTAAGTTAATTAAATATAATTTTATATATTAAAGTAAGTTATTATATATGCTATTAAATATTATTTACAACTTAAGAAAAAAATTTGGTATAGATTTTTGGTTTTTCAAATAATTGTCCTAGTTTTCACAAATAATTTTTCCTATATTCGCACCCTAGTTTTTGCCCGTTGCACAATGGTTTTGCAAAAAGACAAAAGTTGAAGTGGATCTGTTTTAAAGTGGTGTGAGTTAAAAAAAAAATTAAATATAAAAATATCAATAAAAAAAAAAGTGACTAACCAGTTTTATAGGTGTGGTCGTACATTGCAACCAGTGTAATCATATAGTTGTAGACGCTAAAATTTCGTCACGGCTTAATTGCCGTCTAATTAATTGAGATGAATAAATAATTTTGGGGCTAGTTCCGGGGACACATAAAAAAATACAAGAAAAGACACACCATCTCAGCCATTGGCTGAGATTTGAATACTAAAGTGTACACTCTCTCCCCGCAAACTGCTTTGCGTCCCCCCCACCCCCCTGACACCCGCGTCCCCCCCCGGCCCCACCCCTAATTACAATTTTACCCCTCTCTCTTCCTTTAATTACTATAACTTTATTATTAATATTAATTAATTAATTAATTTCTTTTATTTAGTTAACTCATTTCTTTATATTAATTCATTTAATTATTTAATTCATTTATTTTGTTTTATTTAGTTTTTTTATTTAATTCATTTCTTTTATTTAAATATTTATTTATATCTTTTATTAATATCTTTTTTCTATTATTAATATTAATTTATTTCTTTATTTCTTTTATTTAGTTAACTCATTTCTTTATATTAATTCATTTAATTATTTAATTCATTTATTTTGTTTTATATAGTTTTTTTTATTTAATTCATTTATTTTATTTAAATATTTATTTATATCTTTTATTAAAATATTTTTTCTCTTCTATCTTTTTAGAAATCTCTAATATGTTATTTCTCTTTTTTAATTATTTAATATCTTGTTTTTCTAATATCTAATAAATCTTCTCGTTCTTTATATATATTTTTATAATATGCTCTAATATCTTTTTTTTCTCTCTTTTATTTATTAAATATTGTTTATTTACTTCATTTTTTAATTACTTTATTTCTCTTTTACTTGATTACTTTGATCCCTGGCCCCCCAATGCCTTACCACGTGTTCCTTATGAGACCTATCTTTGATCCTGGCCCCCCCAATGCCTTATCTATTTATATTACTCATTCTTCTACTACTTCACACCTTCTCTTCTTAATTCTCCCACTACTTCATACATACATTCACAGAACATCTCCCAATATTTTTCTTTCGTTTTTCGTAATTCATCGAGGAACATTATGGATGGCTACTACGATCCAGATGGTTGGTCATTTGAGAATGATGTGCCAAGTCAGGAGAGCATCTCCTACAGCAGTCGCGACTATACACCCGAATTTAGCACTGACCATGTTAGTTATTTTCGTTGTTCTTATGCATATTCGTCGGTTATTTTGACTGAGATAAAATATGGTACGACTGAATAATGTTTTACTTATACATTTTCGTTGTTTATTTTTTTTTTATAGATTTTTGAAAGTAGAGAAGATATGTTAGCTTGGGCGAAGAGAGTTGGTCTCGAAAACGGTATTGTGGTAGTTATTAATAAATCTGCTAATTTAAAAGGCGGCAAGCTGCCGAAGTGCATTCTTGGTTGTGAGAGAATAGAGAATATGTTGGTAAATCAATTTGGGAAAATTAAGAAGTCCTTCGAGAAATCTCTCAACATTCCACGCCACATACATTTACGTGACGCCATTTTTGATGAAATAAGGTGTCGCATTTCATTGTATGCAATGGAGTTGATCGGGTTGCAGCTAGAATCCGCCGCAGACGCCTACCCCCTCCCAAGCGGCAGTTGCGGTTGTTCGATCAAAACATCACACGGGTTGCCATGCATGCACGATCTGAGGGATTACCGTACCATGGGCATTCCGATTCCGCTATCCAGTATCCACGTTCATTGGAGTAGGCTCTCTATGCAGGCGGACGGGTTTAATGCCGAGGGAGAACAACCCGACGAGACATCTCGTGTGGTTGACATATTGCAGGGGATGGATCCATGTATGCGAAAGCATATGGTAGGCATGTTTGTTGATATGGCAGATCCATCTAACAGCAGTGTTCGAGGACCATCGTATAATACAGAACACAAAGGTCGACCTGCCGGAAAAGCTGAGTAGAGTGGACGACGCATACCTTCTTGCACAGAAAAATCTACTTCATCATCTATGGTTGCATCTACATTGAGAGGGAAAGGGAAAGGGAAAGGGATAAATGCAGGAAGGGAGACAGCGGATAGGGAGAGGGAGCACAACCACTACATTCAGCATTTACCTTGGCAATTTCAGCAGTATATGTCCCACACTGTAGACGTCAAAGCTGATGGTCATTGTGGATTCAGGGCGATAGCCGCGCAAATCTATGACACTGAGGAGGGCTGGGCTCAAGTACGACATGATCTTATCCAAGAAATTATTCAGAATAGATATCTCTACAATGCAGTTTATCTAGAACAAAATAGGGCAGATGAGATACTAGAGTCACTGAGCTGTTGGATGCCTACAGCTCCATATAGAAAATGGATGGACTGTATGAGTTTGGGGGTAGTCATCACATCACGGTACAACATTGTACTACACACATTTGACGCGAATGCTGGAGGTTGTTTTACTCACTTGCCCTTGAGATCCCGTCCAGTTCCAGTCCGACAGCGCAAAGAAATAGCTATTGCCCGTATTAACAATCACTTTGTACAACTTTTTTTGCACTCCAATCACCCTGTACCACCCATCCCAATGTTGTGGTGGAATAATGCATCGGATGAAGCTAAAGGATGGGCTTTAAGTTATGACACACGTCTTGATTCGTGGTTCCACGTACTGGGTGTCGTGCCGGGACCACAATTTGGAGGCAATATTGATTAGGGCTGACCACTTGTCAACGTGATTGTAATATTTATTCACTTTAAAACGTGATTGTAATATTATTATTCACTTTTAAAAGTTTTTTATTTATTATTCATTGTTAAGACAACTTAATTAACTAATTAAAATAATATAAAGTTTCTAAATATAAAGTGAAATTTAAGAAAATAATTTACTTGCAAATGTACTTTGAATAAACCAAATTAAATGAGTAATTAAATAAATAAAGTTAATAGTAAATGAAATTATTAAAATTTGAGTAATTAAATAAATAAAGTTGAATGGGGTGGGGCCGGGGGGCAGACTCTCTCTCCCCCTCTCCATCTCCATGCCTAATCACTCCCCCCTCTCATCTCTTCACGTAATTCTCTCCCTCTTTGGTGAATCCTATTAATAGAGAACCGGTCTCCCGCGACCCTCCCTTTTCTCTGTCTTCCGAAATACTCTCTCTCTTTTCTTAATTCTCAAATCAAATCCCTCAATCCCAAGGGTTTGTTACTCTTTTGATATGTTTGGTTGATGCAAAATACACGAGTCATGTATGGAAATCTGCTACTGAGGTGTTTCTATTTTTGTTATTTGAAGAAAAACTCCATTTCATCTGGGTATGAAGAGGTTAATTTCTTGCCTATGTAGATTTGTTTGCCCCAATCCATTTCAGGTCTTAAAGTGTGGATTAATTTCGTTTGTTTCCCCTCTTTTGATCTCTTTAATTGGTTAAAAAATGTATGAGGTGTTGGAAAAATATCTATAGCTATTGAGGTGTAACATTTCAGAATGACCATGTATCTTATTTTGTTAAAGATTGAATACCTAGCTTTATTTTCTTCCTCTATTATCATTTCCTCATAGGAACAACACGAATAATTTGCAGAATAAGGGTTTTATCATTTCCAGAGAGAGAGAGAGAGAGAGAGAGAGAGAGAGAGAGAGAGACAAGGTCGTCGGAGACGGGTTCTCTGTTAATAGGATTCATCGGAGATTGAGAGAGATGGGGGAGATGGAGAGGTGGGAGAGAGTACACTTTGCTATTCTAATCTCAAGCCATTGGTTTCAATGGGTGAGATGGTGTGTCTTTTTTTGTGTTTTTTATGTGTCCCCGGAACCGGTCCCAATAATCTTAATTAATTAAAATCAAACTTGGTCAATAGCCTGCAAATAAATATTAGGCTTGCCAAAGTATGGGTTCAATCATTTAAAAGATGTGGGCTAGACCAAAAGAAAATGGGCCTACTTAATTGGTCGAACGGACCATGAAGTTGGGCCAACCCATGGGCTATACCTAAATGATCTATTAAGGGATCACTCACGGAAATTCCATGCAAATCTCATGGATCGGGGTCGAATCTCAATGATCCAAACCGCTCGATGTGTTTAAAACGTGTTTTTAAAGGCCAACACAAGAAATCGCCAAAAAAAAAAAAAAACGGAATGGCTTGATCAGATCAGTTATCGATAAAAATTGTATATGTGCAGTATTATTGAAAAGTGCTTAGAGTTGCCCTTCTGGGTATTTTTTTGGTGATTCCTCGTGTATGCCCTTGAAAACACATTTTAAACACATTCAATGGTTCTGATTGTTGAAATTTGGTCCGAAAAGTTGAAAATGGGGGTGGTCCGCACCAATTTTTCTGTGGGGGATCTCTCAATAAATCATGATATTTTTCCACAAAGTGATGTCAATTACTCTTATGGAAAGAAAATCAATCAAACTCTATACACATTTATTTCCACAATAAGAGGCCAAATTACTCTTATGGAAAGAAAATAATCAAAGACTATATACATGTATACATTTATATATGTATAATCTTGACCCGATTTATTTCTATAATGAGAGGCCAATTTACTCTTATTTGGAAAGAAAATCAAAGGAGACTTGACAAATTAGAGGCCTCTCTCCTTGAGCCTATAAATAGAGGCGAGATTAAGAAGAAAGACATCTTTAGCCAAGGAAATTCAAGAGCACTCTCAAGCATTTCTCAAGGCTTCCCTCTAAGTTCTTCTCAAATCCTTCAAGTTCTTGCAGAGAATCAACAAGCACCCAAGCTACATGCCGGTTCATCTTCAACAACAACAGTCTACGCGTTAGCTAGCAAAGATCACGCCTCAAATTCATCGTTTGTTTTAGATAAAACCGTTCAAGTCCTCAATCAAGCTTCGTTCTTCAAGCTTCTCGACTCGAAGATTGAAAGAACTACCAACCGGTTCAATCCTACGACAAGTTTCTATAGTCGTTAGGTTGCACCTTTAACTCTGGAGATCGCATCAAAGGATACTTTGTTCTCTTTTTTTTTATAAAGAGCACTCATTAGAGAATTGTATCCATTTATTCAATCAAATCAATAAAATTGTATATCGTGCATCTTTTTCGTGTTCTTTATTGCAAGACTCAAATTTTTGTATTACAAATTTGGCACGCCCAGTGGGACCTCTCTACCTCTCATCTCTTTCTTTGAAGTTAAGTTCCTCGCAAATTGCTTGATCGAGGGCTTGTAAGTTAAGTTCACCGCTTCGATAAAGAAGAACACGGACGAGAATGCTATTATTGCTACAAGCAACAATAGCACTTCCATAGGCCCTATGACGCGCAACAAGGCAGAGGCAACTGTTGTCCTAGCAAGTAAAGGAGTTGCGCCAAAAGTGCTGCAAAATAAGTACCAATCCGTCGCCATGCTTCTGACAAAGAAAAATGATGAAAAGGGCTCCAAAAAGCTTCCATCCAATACTAAAAATTCTCTCTCGGGAAGTCTGTCGCCCCTCCCATCTTGCTTAGTTTCCGAAGCAAACTCTAGCATAGGTTTGTATTCTAGATCCGCACCTTCTTCGCCGAAGCTCTCAGAATTGCCAAGTCATTCAGAATCGTCTTACTCAGTGGCTATAGAAGCCATGACCACTAGAGCTGCGTTGGTGGAGGAACAACTAGCTACAATGTCGCACGCCATTGGAAAACTCACCAAGGCTGTGGAAGATAAAGATCTCTGGATTGTGTTGCTTATGAACAAGCTATAGGCTCAGAATGTGGGAGATACTAGCCAAAATGATTCACATCCACCAGGTTTCACACAGCAAGGAGTCATAATTGGCGACCAAAATGGAAAGCTCATGATGGGTGATCAAAACGAAAAACTCAAGCAAAAGATGATGCGAACCACATCTTTTCATCAAATGGGGCCGATGGTAGTAAGACCAATCACACATTTTCTACAGGCCTAAAGATTATCAGAAGTGCTCAACCAACTTCTATTGCTTCATTGTCTATCCATCAACTCCAAGACATGATACCAAGTATGATTCAAGCACAATATGGTGGACCCCACATAGTGCGTTTACATACTCAAAACCTTACACAAAGCGCATTGATTGCTTTAGGATGCATGTTGGTTACCAGCTGATTAAGTATCAACAGTTTGACGAGAAGGGAAACTCAAAGTAACATGTCGCCCACTTTGTAAAAACATGCAACAATGTTTGGACAGAAAGGGATCTACATGTCAAACAATTTGTTCGTTCTCTTAAGGGAAATGCTTTCGAATGGTACACGGACTTAATGCCAGAGTCGATCGGCAGTTGGGAGCAGATGGAGCGCGAGTTCCTTAACAGCTTATATTACACTAGTCGTACTGTAAGCATAATGGAGCTAACCAACACTAACTAATGGAATGATGAGCCAGTGGCTGACTACATCAACCGTTGGCGTGTCGTAAACCTAGATTGCAAAGATCGACTTTCTGAACTCTCCGCCGTCGAGATGTGTATGAACGGTATGCATTGGGGACTCATTTACATTCTTCAAGGGATAAAGCCACGAAGCTTTGAAGAGTTGGCCACACGTGCGTATGACGTGTAAATCAGTATAGCCAACCATGGTGGAAAGAATCCCCCTATTTTGGAGAAGCCAAGTGACAAGAAAGATGTGAAGAAAGGAGACAAATTCTCTAAATGCACCACGAAAGATTCAATAATGGTAACTATCGCTCTAGTAAAGATCACGACAAAGGACAAGAAATGGGAAGTTAAAAAGGAATTCCACCCTATGGAGAAGGACAAGTGTCCAACCTTAAAGGAATTGCAAGGAAAGAAGTACCCATTCCCCGACTATGACGTGCTAGGCATGCTAGAAGACTTGCTTGAAAAAACGGGTCATTCAACTTCTTGAGTGCAAACGTCCCGAGGAAATAAGTTGTGTGAACGATCCAAATTATTATTAATACCATAAGATTGTGAGCCACCCAACTGAGAAATGTTTCGTGTGAAAGGAACTGCTCGTGGATCTAGCAAGCAAGAACAAGATCTTCCTAGACCTTGACGAAGCTACGGAGTCCAACCATACCACCATTGTTGTGGAATCACAAGGTTCTTCAAATTCTGGTTGTAAAACAAAGCAAGAGCGTGTAACAATACTGACAGCAGGCACAATCGCGAAAACCATCCAATTTGGTTCATCTAAACCTGTGATCATTCAAGTCCAAAGCCAAGATGTATCCACTTTTTCTTGCATAGACAAAAATCCAAGCACAAAAACTGATGATGGATGGATCCTTGTGACACGAAAAAAGTCATTGAGAAATAGGCCCGAACCTAAGCCTGTTCATCCTAGAAGAGGCCACAGAAAGAATAATCATCACCAATATGCCAAGAGGAAAGGAGGAGGAATGATGAAGGCTAAGAAGGAGGTGTTACTGTGGACGGTCGATTTCCACCGGTTTTGATTTTGATTTGAAAATAGAGTCGCCACCCGGGTTTTTAGAAAATGGTTTGGGACCCGAGAAACCGTTTTGAAAAATGATTGAGAAAATGATTTATAAAACAATTTGAAAACCAGAGATTCGTTTTGGATTCGGGAGCCAGGTTACGAACGGGGAAGGGTTTTAACGCACCCCGTTCACCCGATTAAAAATCGGTCTTTACTAAATATTTGTGGGATTTTTAGAAAACATTTTAATGCCGAACTTTATTCAAATAAACAATTTATCAAGCAAAACAGACGATAGTAATGAAAACAGATAATAATGCAAGTTATAACAATAAGAAAACAATCCAATCAAAGGTTCAAACTGTTTGTGCAAGGCACTGGTTGAAAAACTTTAATTTTTACAAAGATGTGTGCCGTGTGGCACACTAGGTGTACCGTGCGGTACAGAAAGTGTGTCGTACGGCACTGTTCATCAGTCCAACGGTCAAATTTTCAAAAGTGTGCCGTACAACACTCCAAGTGTACCGTGCGGCACAGTGGGAGTGCCGTGCGGCGCTGTTTCCTCTGCAAACAGTTCAAACTTTTGGTTTCTCGACATGATTAAATATAAGCACATACAAGGCATGGAATATGGTAAAAATTAGACTACTTTGAATAAGAAAACAATGTGCTTAGATGGGGAATGTTCCTCCTCATTGAATCGCTCTGTACGAGGCGATATTTTCACCGTACGACGCAACCGGGAGGTACGAAATCAAACTGATTTTGATGTAACATGGGTGTACCAAGCATGGAGATGATATAGGAGATCATTCCATACTTGGTACCCCTCCCCTCAGGGTACCCAAGTTATGAAACTTGGCGAAACGGAAATATACCTTCGGCTTGAATCTCTCGGATTGAAGTACTTATAGAACTCCTTGGGCGCGCCTTGGACCTCCTCTGAGCTCTGATTATAACCTGGCGTGATAGCAACAACGGTTGATGGCTAGAACTTGAACCTATTTAGAATGGCAATTTCACAGGTTTGAACCGAAAACAGGGGATGGGTTTTTGATTGGGTTTGGTTTTGGGAAGAACGTTTGGATTAGTTTCTGGAGATTGTGAACAAGAAAGAAGGTGGTTTGTGATGGGGGAAGTATTTTTAACGGAACTTAAGAGTTGGATACCATGGTTTTCTTTCACAATTCTCCGATCCTTTCTCCGTTGGAATCGATTGGCATTTATAGGGAATGGATGAACTTGGTCATTACGTAAACTTCATCCTCACACAAGGAGATGATGACTCTAGGGTAGCTTTGAGGCCTTTGCACGAAATCATGATGAGCAGAGGAGCCATTTCGTCAACATTTTGAGCTGCTGGGCATTCTGCAAAAGCTGTGTGACAAGTGACAGTGCCGTACGGCACTCAAACTGTGCCGTGCGGCACATTTCCACCGCCAAAATTCAAAAGGCTGCCGTACGTGACTTGGTCTGTGTCGTGCGCGAGAGATGAGTACCGTACGGTACTGTTGACTGAGTTGACTTTGGAGAATTTCAATCCGAGAGACTTTTCGGGTATTTCCTTTCATCATCGGGGATAAAAATGTATACGAGTGTCTTATTTTGGGGTGTCTACAGTTACAAATTCACGAACCTGTCAAACAGAATCCTCTTGCACCAGTCACTCTATGAGATTTTTTCCCAAGTGGCTACTTCACGGATGATGAAGTCGAAATTGTATACATGGTTTCGACAAGTGAAAGAATTGTAGAGGACGTGGAACAAAACCACGCGGCGAAGGCAATAACAATGAACAAAGAAAGAGTTGACCTTCTTACAACTTTGAAAGAAGCACATCCAAGATTCAGTCTTCAAGAAGCATCGCAACTCCCCCAGTCAGCTAGACTCGCACTTGTTCAAGTTTTAGAAGACCCCGTGGAGTACGAGACATTATCAATGAAGTTAGTGGTACCACGAAAAACTCCACCACTTGCGCTTCTTGTCGTGGGTCTCTCACTTTTATTGATGAAGACCTGCAATTAGGTTCAAAATTGCACAATGGACCATTGTTTGTATCGTGATACATCAAGGAACAAAAGGTGGATCGTATTCTTATTGATGGAGGCTCTATGGTAAACATCATGCCAAAGTTCACCATGAAGAAATTGTGAATCCCAGTCGATGAGTTGGCCCATAGTCATTTGGTCATTCAAGGCTTCAACCAAGGAGGACAACATGCAATTGGAATGCTTTAGGTACATCCCAGAATCTCGATGAAAAGGACAATCACCATTCGAAGAAGTCATCACCACTGTTGAAGAGCGAGTAAAATGTAACTTCGAGCAAAAAGATCTTTAAGTGCTAATGGGAGACATAACAATGCCTCTTCTGACAGTGGGGCAGCCTATTTCAACCAAGCCCCCATTGAAATGGTTTGTCAAGTCTACACAAAGCTATCTTCAGCATGGCTTTCTTCCCCAAAAAGAATATTTTATCCAAAAGCTTACAAGCTCTTGGCTAACTCGGGTTATGACTTCAACAATCCCACGCCACTTGGAGAGAGTTGAGTCCTAAACTCATTGGTGAGAAAGTTCATGGCCTTACTAAAGCACATGAAGAATTAAGTCAACTAGGACATAGAGTAAGCCCACCAAAGACTGGTCTTAGGTTCACACCGCCAAAGCCTATTCGCATATCTTCCAAGAGTAAGGCCAAGTGCATCATATCACAATAAAAGAGGTGAAAGAGGACGACAATCAACAAGTCCCTCATCGATCTCCGTGTTTGATCACATCGATGCTCCCATTCCTCAGACCTCTATCTTTAACAAGCTAAGTGTTACAAAAGAGACGCGCAAAGAAGCAACTTCACAGCCACAAAAATCAATCTTTGCTCAACTCAGAAATGGAAGTGATTCATTGAAGGAAGACAAACCCAAAAAGGGAAAGAGTATCGAGCTAGATTCCGCTAATAAGATGAAGAGGCTCGAAGCTCGATTCTATCTCGTATGAAGCGGATAATGTCAGTCAATGCTGAAGGTCCACTCAACGTTAAACGACATACCATCATACTGACTGGGCAACCTAAGGGCCACGCAAAAATTGAAGAAGAAAAGTAAATGGAGTACATTACAGCTTATCATGTGGAGGTTGAGGAACACTCAAGCCCAGACTCCGAAAACGATGATTGTCTTGAGGCTCCTCTGAACTAGAAGATGGGGAGACGATCTCAAAGAAATCAACCTTGGAACTTCTAACGAGCCTCGACCAATCTTCGTAAGTGCACTTCTAAGCCTGGAAGAGGAAAAAGCATACTTCGACTTGCTCTTCGAATATAGAGATGCCTTTGATTGGACTTACAAAGAAATGCCAGGGCTAAGCCTAAGAGTTGTTGTTCACCACTTGGGAATTCGAAATTTGTCCTATAAAGCAAGCCTTTCATTACATTCGACTTGAGAGGTCCCAGTGATTGGACAAGAGGTCAACAAACTAATCGAAGTTGGATTCATCTGTGAAGTAAAATACCCGAGGTGGATCTCAAGCATGGTCCTAGTAGTGAAAAAGAATTGAAAGATTCGAATATGTGTTGATTTTTCAAAATCTGAATGATGTTTGTCCCAAGCACAATTTTCCTCTTCCTATCATGGAATTGATGATAGACGCAACCATCGGCCACGAGGCATCGTCTTTCATGGATGGATTTTTGGGATACAACCAAATCAGGATGATACTCGAAGATGAAGAATGTAGACACCCCAATTTTTAATCCAAGTGCATCCCCTATGATGAAAGGAATATGCGTAATTACCTCGGAACGATTGATCGGAGCTCACAAAAAAAACAACAAAATAACCAGATTTGGCCGAGCGGTTCAGTTTGACAGCCGAGCGGTCCACTTGCCCTCATGATGGCCGGGCGGCCAACTAGTTTGGCCGGGCGGCTAACATAATCGGCCGGGCGGCCAATCTTTGTTGTCAAATCGGACAGCTTGTTTCTGCAAAGATTCTTCGCAGGCAAATATATTCCCCGGCGCAGGGAATATCATCATCGCGGAAATCTTCTGACGAATCCTCTCCATCATTACTCCTCCTCCCTCCACGGCTATAAAAACCCCCCTCCGGCCTCCGCTAAAGGACCGGACCTCTCTCCCAAAAAACCCGACCAAACACAGTGAAATACCTCCAGAAAAATACCCGGCCGAAACCCAAACCGAAAATCATTACTCCACGCTCTGAAACACTGCCAAATTACTTCCGTTCAAAACTTTCAAAGCCTCTCTCACCATCCCTATATTCTTACTCGCTCAATATCCAATCGAAAACCAAAAACTTTCGCAAAGCTCGACCAATTCGTTTCGAAAGGTACAAAGCTATTCGTTTAATCGATCATCCAGCATTCTGAGGGGAGTTATTCCGGACTCGGGATGATTCCCGTAATCATCCCGGGTTCGGGTAACCTTATTTCAAGTAAAACTCATCCCTACGGCTCCGTATCGGACGTTATCCTCCGTTATCGCACGATACGACCTCATCCGGGAAACAACTTTCTCAAAATCTACTTCTCAAGTTTGTTTTGAACTTAAAGGAGCCGGCCTCCTTCCAAAAGAAAGATTTTCAAAGGGGCTTTTCCAATCTGCCAAATTTTCAAAAAAACAGAGGAATGTTGGCCGGGCGGCCAACATAATTGGCCGAGCGGCCAACCCATATTGGCCGGGCGGCCAACTTTGTCCTTCCCCTGTTTCAAACAGAATCGTGCTCTGTTTTTGGGATTTTCTGGTTTTGAGTTGCTGATATTGCACCGTCCCCCTCAGGTTCTGCTTATTTACTGTTAAGTTCATGCATTTCATTTTATTCCCGTTATGATTCTATAAACTACTTGTTGATTATTATTGCTTGTGTTTGTTAAAGTTTTGCAATAAAACATTTTCTGAAAAATCCCACAAAAGTTTAGTAGAGACCGGAAATTGTCCGGGCGAACGGGGTGCTTTTCAATAAAACCTTCCCCGATCGTAACATGGCTTCCGAACCCAAAAGAATCTTTTTCGCAGACCAAACCTTTTCCAAAACGTCAGAGTCATTCTTTTCAACGGTTTCTCGGGTACCAAAAAAGCTTTCCATATAAACCCCGGGTGGCGACTCATCATTTTTCGTATTCACTCTTCAAAGTCAAAAAGCCAAGAGAGAAAGCCGCGGGGCACTCTCTCGCGTGGATCCACCGTCCACAAAGAAACAATAGCCTTCTGCATAACAAAAGGAATTTACTGGTACAAAGTAATGCCTTTTGGTCTCAAGAATGCTGGCGCCACTTACCAACCCGCCATGCAAAAGATTTTTGATGACATGCTCCACAAGATAGTCGAGTGCTACATGGATGATTTGGTTGTCAAGACCAAACAAAGAGAGAATCACTTACAAGACCTACGTGTAGTCTTCAATCAACTTAGAAAGTATGACTTGAAAATAAATCCTCTCAAGTGCACCTTCGGAGTTATGTCTAGAAAGTTCCTTGGTCTCATCATTTGACATCAAGGCATTGAGGTTGATCAAACCAAAATTGACGCCATACAAAAGATGCCAGCCCCCAAAGAACATAAAGGAACCTAGAAGCTTGCAAGGTCATCAAGCTTACATTCGCTGATTCGTTTCAAACTTAGTTGGGCGCTATCAACCTTTCAGCCGACTAATGAAAAAAGACGAGCCTTTCATTTGGGACGAAACTTGTCAAAACGCCATTGAAAGCATCAAAAGATACCTGTTTAATTCTCCAGTTTTAGGGGCTCTTATTCCTGAAAAATCGTTAATACTTTACATAGCTCCTGAAGAAGAATCTCTGAGGGCAATGCTTGCACAAAATAACAGAGAGTAAAGAGCAAGCACTCTACTACTTGAGTCGAAGGTTAACAGAAAATGAGCTCAAGTACTCCACTATTGAGAAAATGTGCTTGGCACTTTTCTTCTCCTCCCAAAAGTTAAGGCATTACTTTCAAGCTCACAAAATTCATCTCATGGCAAAAGCAGACCCAGTCAAGTATGTCATATCCAAATCTATTATCTCAGGACACTTAGCAAGGTGGTTGCTTCTCTTTAGTGATTTTAAAATCATATATGTCCCGCATAATGCAGTAAAAGGACAAGCGTTAGTAGACTTCTTGGCAGATCATCCTATCCCAGCCGATTGGGAAAATATGTAAAGAGTTCCCTGATGAAGATGTGTTATTCATTGAGGTTCTTCGACCTTGGATGACGTTCTTTGATGGGGCTGTTAGATTGGAAGGGGTTGGAGCTGGTGTCATCTTTGTCTTTCCACACAGGAAAATTCTACCATATGCATTCACACTTGGTGAAAAATGTTCAAATAATATCGCTGAATATCAAGCTTTGATTCTTGGTCTCCAAATTGCTAATGAAATGAAGATTCAAGAAATTGAGGTCTTTGGAGATTCCAAGCTAATAATCAATCAGCTATGCGGAGGCTATGAAGTGAAGAAAGATGACTTGATCCCATATTTCCAATATGCAAATCACTTGCTAAAAAACTTTGAAGGAGTGACACTTTAGCATGCGACACAAAAAAGGGGAATTGCATGGCGGATGCACTAGCTAACCTAGCAACAACTTTAGCATTATTGGAAAGAGTGAGTATCAACGTCCCTGTGCGCGAGCAATGGGTATTACCCCAATTGTCGGACTGGTGCCTTGAAGAAGCAAATGCAATCACGGTCTTAACCATTGAAGATGACGATTGGAGGGTGCACCTAATCGACTACCTCCAGCATGGAAAACTTCCAAATGACCACCGACATAGGGCAGAGATAAGACGTCAAGCTCCTCATTTTATCTTATTCAAAGATACTCTTTTTCAATGCTCATTCGAAGAGGTCTTTCTCCGCTCCCTCAAAAAAGAGGAATCCTACTCTAGAATCTGTGGAGCTCATCAATCTAATCCAAAACTTCACTTTCAAGTAAAAAAGATGGGTTACTACTAGTCCACTATGGTCAAAGATTGGATGGATTAGGTGAAAAGGTGCCAAGCCTACCAATTCTACGCAAACTTCATCCACCGACCGCCAGAACCTTTGCACCCTACAATCGCCTCATGGCTAGAACTTCCTCGATGTATAATGCACTAGTTAAAGGTCTTGCAGAAGCATTTTACAAAACGTTAGGCATCCTCTTGAAGAAAGTGGTTGCAAAGTCCAAGCGAGATTGACATGAAAGGATTGAAGAAGCTCTTTGGCATATCGAACAACATATAGAACCCCTACTCAAGCATCTCCATACTCTCTTGTCTACGGTGTTGAAATGTTCTTCCATTAGAGCTACAAATCCCATCGCTAAGGATAGCCATCCAAGAAGGTTTAACTGATGAAGAAAATGCAAAACTCCGCCTTGCTGAGTTAGAAGCATTGGATGAAAAGAGACTGGAAGCTCAACAAAAAATAGAGTGTTACCAAGCTCGAATGTCTAAAGCTTTTGACAAAAAGGTTAGGTGTTGCTCCCTCAAATTTGGAGACTTGGTCCTTGCACCCATTGTCATAACCAAACATCAAGTCGGCAGCAAATTTACTTCAAAATGGGACGGTCCATATATGGTGGTAGAAGTTTACACTAGTTGAGTATATAAGATAGCTGACGAGCAAGGTTTCAGAATTTGCCCAATGAATAGGAAGTTCTTAAAAAGCTACCACCCATGAGACTGCAAAACACCTAATCGCATGAACCTAAATTGCATATGCTCCTGGCCCGAATTAGCTAAAACTGTGCACGGCCCAAAAAAACGTGTTCTTAGGTAGGTAGCTTGAGAAATTTTCTCGAGTTCAATCCATCCAAAAAAAAAAAGAAGGTTCAACCAAAGTTACGTTACTCCTGGCCCGCAAGAGGATAAATTGTGAATAGCTGAAAGTATAAGAAAGAACTTAATTGAAATATAAAAAATGGTTTTCTTATATTAAACATCCTAAGTGAAAGACATAGTTTGCTGCAAAAATGGAACATCCATCCAGTAAACTAAATAAGTCTAAATAAAATAAACATCAAAGGAAAGCAGAACTAACACTAAGGTAGCCAAGCCTAATTTTGAATATCTCCAAATTGTTAGCCACCTCCATGTCCAATAGCTCCATCACCTTGGCAGCTTCTACAGTAGCCCGCTCCACTTGCAAAGTTGAGTTGGCATGCTCATTCTAAACCCTCTCTGCATCAACCCCATCAATTTATTCTCTAAGCTTCTTTGCCTGCAAATCTAATAGCCCAAGCTCCTTAGCATCAACGTCATTTAATTTGGAGCGGAACGCTTGAGCGAATTGCGTTGCTTGCCCATCGAGAGCCCGAGCATCGGTAAGGCATTGATCTACATCTGCCAATCGCCGCGCCTTCTCCTCCATGGTCATCCTGCTAGCAAAACTAGTTTTCATAGAAGCATAGTCGGCAGCATTCTCTATGTATTTCTCTATCTGGGTTTGGAGTAGAAAGTAATCCAGTTGAAGCTTTGAGAAGTCATCATAAATCTCTTGCAACTTCATCCTTAAGGATGCCAACTTCTCAAGAGGAGTCTTGCCAAAAACACTCTTAATTTTGCTATCAAGAACCGCAACAGCAATATGACGAGCGTTGAGGATCGTACTTCCTATATCAAACACATGGTAATAGATGATGGCCCAGCCCGACCTGACATAGGAAGGTTTGAAGAACTGGTTAATGGTCCTTGACCAAAAGACGAATGGGGAAGATGAGAATGCCCATCACTAGCACTCAAATAAGGGACTGCAAATGTGACTTCAACCATGTTTTTCTACTGGCCCATGCTCAATCCTTGGATGGAACCATTGCTACCTTAGGGCTCATCCATAGCTTTAAGATTCAAACACTTCTGTTGCTGAAAGTAGAAAGCAAGACAAAACATGTAAACGATTTCAATTGGATGATTGATCTACCTCATGTAGATGTGGTTGAGAAGAATTATGAAAGCCATCCACGGAAGTTCCTACAATAGTTAAAGGAGTTACGGGATGTAAACTGTGGCCTTTATCATGGGCAATATGTCTCTAGCAATGATCGTGGTTCCTTTTAACACCCAATCGATCCTCAACCTCTACCCCTTTTAGCATCTCTAGCTGTTGAGGACGATGAGGGGTAGCTAGCAACAAAATTGTGTGAGTCAATAATGAAATGAGCAAAATCATTATTCAAAGTTTTAGCAGCTGCTCGAGAGGCATTTTAAAAAAATGGGTACCTGAATCATGTGAATTGATCTTGCACCTTTGGACCTTCGAAGAGCTGTCCATTGGAGAAACATCACCATTGTGTTTGGTTCACATTTCCAAAAAAATTTCCAAAAAGATTCCTTCCCCATCTCTCATCTCTCCAATCATTAATCACTTTTCTCTCTCTACTCATATCCTTCCATCCAATCATTATTTTCATTTTTCTCTCTATCTCTCTCCAATCATTACACATCTCTCTAATTATTACTTTTTCCAAAAACTCATCCAAACACTATCTCAAAAAATTTCTCAAAAAATTTCTTCTCAAAACTCTAAACCAAACACAGTGCACGTTTTTTTGATAATATTCAAAGCACTACCATCATTGGAAAAAGGGATGATTATAAACCTTAAGCAACCAATCATCCTAGGCTTTAGTGATTAGAAAATTCTAAGATTGTCACGACCTGGTAGTGCCACTGTCGCACCAGTGTTGTATCGCTTGTATGATCGCCAATGGTTAATTACATCAGCTAGTGTCCCATTGTGGATGCCATCCTTTAATCTTCTTGGAAGGTGTCGTTGAAACCCAAATTGCCTGCTAAACCTCTGAGGTGAATAAGGCTTAATGATAAGGTATCCCTCACATCTCAAGGCCGAATAACAAGACCGAATGCTGATGAAATATTCCAAATTATGGATATTTGGACTAGGAGAATCATCAACCCTGCGCTCGCGCTGCAATAATTTCACGGCCAAGTGATGCAACACAACTCCCCTGCAAGACTTGAATAAGGCTTGTGCTTCCAGATCATCAAAATATCGAGCTCCTACTTGCCTAGAGTATTTGGCCATAAATGAGTTCGAAAGTACTCAACCAACCAACCATACAAGTAGTGAGCAGGAAAAACCACATTGTCAGTTGCAGGATCAAGAGATGATATGGTCTCATTCAAACCTCGATAAATGCTGGTGAGAACTGGAACTACAAGACAAAATAAATCACCTTCAGCTATTTTGCTTGCAATTCTAAACATGTCGGGACGCATCAATGTTGCATTCTCAACTGGGAGCATGAATTTACACAGCCAAGCCGTAAGGAATACAGCCAAGTAGGTCTTCTCTTGCATAGCCTTCTCGATCCCAAGGCGATCAAAGACCTCTTCTTCACTGGCTTTCCGAGTTTGAACTAGAGGAATTTTTCCTGAAGGGTTGAATGTATCCTCTGGTCTTACGATTTTATTCCACTTCGCTTTCACGGGCTTCTCATACTTTAAAGTGCCTTTAAACAAAAAATCTACCCAAGAAAAAATCTTCACTGTAGGTACCCCCTTGCTCCCTTTGCACAAAGGATGATATGCAAGAAATACATATTGGTAGGTTGGCGGAAGCGCAGGACTTCCATCCAGGTTTGTAGTGGAAAATTTTCTAGCAGAGAGAACAACCTCATCATAAAATTGCCTAGCAATCGGAAGCCCGCCAATATTTTGCAAATCCCACAAAGAAATAGGAACTTCTCCAATTGAAGTATGCATGGAATTTGTTGAAAAACACCAGCACTCCAAGAAGGCTCTAAGCACGCTAGGATGGCAATCATAAGTGAATAAAGAAGCAAATACAGCGTCATACATTCTCATCCCTTTGAGAGATGTGTCGTGGCGACTCAAAATGTCTTCAGTCCATTCCCAATACCTCATAACAAATGAAAGTTCACTAATACCTTTTAAAGTATTTCATTGCACTTCTCCAGCACGAATCCGATGACCAAGAAGCGTGAAAGGATTGGAAGCAGCAGTGTCATCATGAGTTGAAGAGAAAAAGGACCAGAACCTTAAAATTGGGGTCTTGCTTGATGGAACTACCCTCAAAATGAGAAAGCTTGCAGCGAATTTGTGTCGACCAACTAGTAAGCTAAGTTAGGTTTTCTGGCAAACAAAACAAGAACCCTTTCAGGACCAGTAAGTGGTGAACGAACGAGCAAAGTAGTTCCCTCCTTTGTCTTATCCTTCCCTTCAAGGATTGTCATGGTGCCTTTCTGAGTCTTCTTAAAGGAAACCATACTTGTAACCTGAACACAAAAGAAAAGACAAAACAAGGGGGATTGTTACGTATAGCCAAGTTCATGTTATGTGCGAAAGAAGCATACAAGAATGGAGTACAACAAAAATAATCAATGTCTAAGTGATAAGCACACAAATATGTAATGTTAGTGGGCTTAAGTCCTCGGTTTGATCATGTTATGTTTATTGTTGATTTTTATAAGATATTGTGCATAAGGTGTGTTTTGAGTGTTTCGGGAGAAAGCGGTGTAAATATGGTACTTTCAAGGCCGTGGGGAGTGTGACGCGTCACACTGGATCATTTCCCAGAACATCACCAAATGGGATGAAAAAGAGAAAAAGTGGAAAGCTGGCAGTGGAATTTGGAAGTGTCGCATGGGAATCTAAAAATGGAAATTAAGTGCGGAGTTTTGTTGACACCAGATTTTGCCCTACGAAACACATGTCAAACACGTAAATTATATGAGCTATACCGTTTCATTCTCAGCATTAAAACAAGAAAGTCGACTATTCTCGTGCCTTAATCGAACTCTGTTTTGGGAATTAGTCGAGAGCATGGCAAATCGGATTAATATTCAAATGGCTCCCAATGGAGCAATTACATTGCTTATCCAAAGAAATCTGGGGGAACATCTCGTTTTTCAATGGACCATGTCAGTGGAGGAACTAAAGGGCAGACAATTCCCTTTTGCCACGTTCTGCTGCTGGTGCACTCGTTCATGCCCCTATTTGATCTCAACCATTGGTTTCGCTCATCCCATGCGTATGGCACGCTTTGATCATTTTCCTTCCATACATTAGGCGATCACTAATTCCTTGCATTTGCCTATAAAAGCCAGCCTTGGTTTCATGTTTGGGGGCTAGATAGCAATAGGAAAAAATCAATCTCTCTCTCTTTGCCGAATTCTCTCTCTCTCTCTCTCTCTCTCTCTCTCCCTCTCTCCCCCTTTGTTTTATTTTCTTCTTCTGTTTTCTCAGTTTGTCATTTCCCAAGTTTTCAAGAAGATTTCAATTCAAGAACTTGTGCTAGGTAAATCCTGTAATTTATTTCCGTTGTGTTAATTTTTGTAAGTTTCAAGTTTGTACTTTTAAATTTCTCATCTAAAAAATTGTTTCTCAATTACCTATTTTAAAAATCATGTCTAGTTTAATTTTCATCATTTTCTTGTCATACTCATCTTCTATGGAGGAGTAGTTGTACAGGCCCGACCTAGGGTGATCATCACTATATGGCCTAAGTAGATTTAAGATTCTCACACATGTGCTAACAAGGTTTGTTTGTGTTTAATATGGACTCGAAGCTATCGATTTAAAACTCAAAGTTTTTATGTTTATGATTTTGCGTCACAATAACGTTGGTACGCATAATACTTAAATTAATGTCACTTTGAGGGTTTAACAAATATCTGATCAAGCCTTGGTTAAACGAAACACTGAAAAGGTTTTAAAAAAAAAAAGGATTTCATTGAATTATCTTCCGAGAGAGCACACAATTACAGAGTGGCTCGATTGCGTTAAATTATGAGAATCATAAATCTATTTTGACTATAGGTGATGTGAACCTAAGTTCGGACCTCTTAGTTTAATTTCGAGCAAACTCGTATTTTTTAGTCTTAAATTTAAATCTTAGTGTTTTATATCACAAAAACTCGAAACTCTGAAAGGGTTGGCTTCCTATAGCTAAAATTTACTCTTAGATCGATAAGCTCTTTTCTCTCCATAAAACCTTTCTTCGGGGATTCAACCTTGGACTTAACGAGTTATATACTTGCAAACGATTTCATAGCCCTACATTTGGGGTTAAGCATCTTGAGATACAATATTTGGTCGCGAGCATCTAGCACTAATTAGAATAATGCAAAGGCTTTTCTACCTTAAAGTCTCTTTCAAGCGGTTGTACAGCGACATAGGGATGAAGTCTTTCTCAAAAGCAAGTGAAGTCGGGGGCTACGTAGGGACAGCATGCGCAAAATGTAGAGGCCCTTCCATCATTTCAAGTCTTCCCCAAAGTGAGTGGCGTTGCATAAGTGAAGTCAAAGCTACATAGGGACAACATGTGCGACCACAACAACCCTCCCACCATTTGAACTCTCTCCCAAAGTGAGTGGCGTTGCATAAGTGGAATCGAGGCTATGTAGGGATGGCATGTGCCACCACAGCAGCCCTCCCACCGTTTTAAGTCTCTCCTAAATAAGTGAAGTCGAAGCTAAGTAGGAACGGCGTGTGCGACCACAACAACCCTCCCACTGTTTGAAGTCTCTCCCAAAATGAGTGGCGTTGCATAAGTGGAGTCAAGGCTACGTAGGGACGGCATGTGCAAGCACAACGGCCCTCCCACTATTTGAAGTTTCTCCCAAAGTGAGTGGCATTGCATAAGTGGCATCGAGGCTACGTAGGGACGGCATGTGCAAAACACAACAGCCCTCCCAACGTTTGAAGTCTCCCATGAGTAAGTGGCATCATGGGCTACGTAGGGACGACATGTGCAACCACAACGACCCTCTCACCGTTTGAAGTTTTTTTCATAAGTGAGTGGCGTTGAGGCATTTCTCAAAAGAAATTAGTATCGAGGCAACGTAGGGACGGTATACGTAGAATGCATAGGCCCTCCTACCATTTGATCATAATTGGACAAATCCCTGAAAAGAAAAGAAAATACAAGGAATATGGATTGGCTCAATAAGAAGAGATGTGGATAGTTACCTGACGATGTAGAGCTTCCATCATAAAAGAAAACCGTACTCATTTGCGAAGAATTCAAGAACTCCAAGCTAGGGTTAGAAAAAATACAATCATTAATAAAAATGAGACTGCCCATAACTAATTCAAAAAGAGGAGGCAATTTAGTCGAATGTGCCAAACTACTCTTGTAATTCATGAGAACGTATAATCAAGTGCAAACGGGACCATCAACAAAAGAAAATATGTCACTAGTTTGGTTGAAAATAACATATTATTGTTGCATGACATTGTGCATATGTAAGCATCATTTGACTTGGTGTAATTCTATATTCCAATTTTTTACCACAAAAAAAGAAAGACACGGGTCTCGCTAGTTTGGGTGTAACACCCATGTAGACCACTAGCCCAATACCTTGATTTGATCCACACCACAAGGCCCAAAATGCTTAAGCCCAAGGTACTAGTAGTAGCCCACATGGTTTGTTATATGCCAAAGATCACTCATGTAAACAACCAATGTGGGATTAAACACCATCTACCCCCAAACCTGGGGTATTACAAGCTTCCCCCTAGGGATGCAACGTCCTCGTTGCATAGTCCCAACAACCTCCCCTGGTGTCCGTGGTAGCAGAGTGCATCCTACCCACCACTTGGACCAGGGCGGGGATTTGATACCATTTGAAAACGCCCCATGTAGACCGCTAGCCCAGTACCCTGAGATGATTTTTAGCCCCATGTAGACCGCTAGCCCGCTACTCCTTGTACCTTGGGCTTAAGCATTTTTGGGTCATGTGGTCTGGCTTGTGGATCAAATCAAGGTACTAGACTAGTGGTCTACATGGGGCGTTTCAAATGGTATCAAAGCCTCGCCCTGGTCCAAGTGGTGGGTAGGATGCGCTCTGCCACCACAGACACCATGGGAGGTTGCTGGGACTATGCAACGAGGACGTTGCATCCCTAAGGGGGAAGATTGTAATACCCCAGGTTTGTGGGCAGATGGTGTTTAGTCCCACATTGGTTGTTTGCATGAGTGATCTTTGGTATATAACAAACCATGTGGGCTACTACTAGTACCTTGGGCTTAAGCATTTTAGGCCATGTGGTGTGGCTTGTGGATCAAATCAAGGTACTGGGCTAGTGGTCTACATGGGGCGTTACATTGGGGACATTCTTTTTGGATGCAAAATTATGCTTGAAGGGATGCCATATAAAAAAAATGCTAGATCACGTCACTTGTCGCAACAAAGAAAGAAGTTACACTACATATGGGTAACAAAACAAGCAAAGCTGGATGGAGCAGGTTTCACAATGGGTCCATGATATTTGCCGAGCCTCATTTTCGTCGTGGTTTCGGAAAACACACGTTATATGCATGGCTATATTGTGCTTTTAAAATTCCCATGATATTTGCCCCATAGTGGAACAAGTCAGTTGTTAATTATTCATAAAGCCATGCAGTCATAATATGGACACCTTTTATAACTCAAGGGGAAGGACTTATCAACAAAGGCTTTGATTGAAGCCCACGTGCTTGGCTTGGTTTTCTTGGCCTCATTAAACTAATGAGAGAGTAAAGCTATGAATATTAATAGTGTTGTTTTAAATTTCTCAGAAATTCAGGGTGAATGAAACGGGACCTTCGGAGGGTCTTCCAAGGCAACCGAAGGGACCCCACAAGGTTGGAAGTTACGCTTGATAAGTTAATTTGTTGATTCATACAACAATCATTCAAATTCAGCATTATTGTTGGGAGTTACAACATCAATTCAAATTCGTATTCATGTTGGGAGTTACCGTTTCATATTTGAATTGTTGTATTCATTAGCCCTATTGATTGGGGAGGCTCCTTTATTGAATTTCATATTGATGGAGGAAGCTCCTCCTTCACCTATATAAAGGCAGCCTCTACCATTGCTTTTTCATAAGAAATTCGTGCTCCAATATACAGTACCAGTTTATAGTTCTTTGAGAGAAAAAGAGGCAAACGCAAGTTAGTTCACCAAGGCAACGATGGAGGTGTTCTAGCTGTATGATTCTAGCTGTTTTATCCTGGAACGAAGATGTCGGTGAATCCTACAACACCCGCGGTAGGCGGCGAATCTTTGTTAAGGAGACTGCGGTATCACAGGACTTGGCTCGTGTTTTCTACCAACTGTTTGTATCTCTATTTTGTTTTTGTAGTTTTCGTTTCAGTTTCTGTTCTTTTTTTTTTTACATCAATGTGAACACCCCGCGGAGTTGTCCACGAAAACGATGTTTGGAAAATGGTTTTGATTGGTTGAACGGAGTCGCCACCCGGATTTGAGGACCATACCCGAGAAACCATTTGAGAAATGACTCTTTTGCCCTTTGAATGGAAAATATTTTACTAGTCTCGCCAAAATGAGATTTCTCGGGTCCGGGAGCTAGATTACGCGAGGGGAAGGAATTTAAAGCACCCCTCACGCCCGTTATGATTACCGGTCTCTACTCAATACTCAAAGGATTTTGAAAAGGTTGTTTAAATGGACTTTAATTACAAATTCATGTGAGAACACGTAGATGTATCAACAAGATTGAGATGATATGCGTGGATACATGTGCTAAATGATTTGAATGATTGATTTATAGACATATAAACATTTGAACTTCACCAAACCATGCTTTGACTGCCTTGGAAAGCCCTTGAAACTGATCACAAACATTACCCCTACCACACCTGGATGGTAATCTGGGCACCTGGATTAGACAGATCCAGGCGCCTGGATTGAATGCAGGCGCCTGGAATGAGCCAATCCAGGCGCCTGGATGGTCTACCAGACAGAAACTTCAGAACTCCATTTTTCACAATAAGTGCCAAATGCAATGCTTTTAACCAATTCTCACACACCCTAAACAATGTTTGGAAATGCAGTAGCAGACATGAACCTCAAACTCAACTCAAACACATGATATGAACTTAAAAGAGGCTTGATTTTTGGATGATTTTTGGAAATATACAAGACAAATGCTAATGAAGGACTTCCATTTTTGTGAAATTTGAAACCTTTCCAAACTCTTAACTAGTATGAAGAACTAGTAAGAGCTTGGATGGTATCCCCTCAGGGCCTTTTGAGCACAATTGATAGACAATCTACCTTGAAAAGCTTTGATTGATGAACTTGGGTTTGATTTTTGGACAATGTTTGGTAGTTGAATGGACTGGATTTTGGTTACTGGAAGTGTATCAAACTGATTGTAGGTGGTTTGATTGGGGGTTTGATTGCGGATGATGAAAAATGGGTAGAATCAAGTAAGTATGTGGAGCTAGGATGGGGAAAATTGGATTTTGATGGTTGAAAATGGATGGAATTGAAAGGGATCAGTTGGGGATCAATTTTCTGGGGTTATTGCAGCAGCATAACAGTAATAGAGTGGGTGGGATTGAGCCCCCTTCAAATGAGAGAGGTGAGGGGCTTTATATAGGCATGAAAGGTCCAAAATGGACCCTTAGGATGGTTTAGGGGTCAACTAGGGGTCAAGCTATTTTCCCTCCAATCTCTCTAACAAACTTCTGCAGAAAATCCTCAAAAAATCCTCCAAGACGCTCCTCCCCACTCAGTTCACCTTGGGATGCAAGTGTCTGGAGAGAGTCCAGGCGCCCATATTGATCTAATCCAGGCGCTTGGATTCAATGTGGGCACCTGGATTCATCCAATCCAGGCGCCTGGACTTGGAGACAGCACACAATTCCAAACTTTGCAGGGCCATTCCGGGTGCTACCGAACTCCGTTTTGGGCATGGTTTGAAGCGTTGGAAAGCTTATCAAGTCTACTTTCTAACCCAAGTGGTTTAAACCCAAGATGATTTGTAAATAAAAATATGTGACCATTTTACCCTCAGAAGGTCGAAAAAAATAAGTCGTTTTAGTAAAACGTGCACATCTCCCTCATTTCAAAGCAGATTGGGACATATTATATATCAAAAAAGAGGGTTTTGAATGTACTAGAAGGTGGTGCAAGATTGGGTTTATTTTGGAGAGGTTTAGGAGGGGTTTCCAAGTTCACAATCAAGCCTTGCGTGCTCTTATCGGGCATTTTCATCCTTGGGGATGCTTGATAAGTTTCTCGGGTCAAAATCGGGGTGTCTTCAATCAATAAAATTGTATCTTTGAAATTTTGAATATTTTTCCCAACAAGCTTAACAAAGAATTCTTGATCGATGACCGGCAATCGAATTCTAGAAAACCGTTTCTTGTTTGTTCTATCTATTTTGTTGCAGTTTAGTTAAATTTGTAGATTATGATTCTAGACATGGTGTTTAACGAAATCGGTTCTGTTAAAAATGGGGAATCATGTTTGCTTAGTCAGGCCATGAGACAAGTCTTTACCAAAGCTTTGAGCTCTGAAGTGGTGCACCCTTGTCGGGTCACAAGTTCAAGTCATGGTATCCACACAAACAACAAAATGAGGCAAGTCTTTGACTTAACGTGTTACCCACACCACGTGTGTGAGTAATTTTTGTATAATAATAATTTTCTGGTGCTTGAAACTCCACTAAAACTTTTTGAGAGGGTTGTTTGGAAGATGAATCATCTTCGGTTTCGGTGAAAAAAAAATTTTGTTGTATAGATTTCAAAGTCAGTGCGCTTTGGATTAATGAGTAATTTATCTTTGCTAATGGGTTTTGATATATGATTTTGCATTAATGGGTTTTGATATATGATTTTGCATACTCATTAGCATGCTTCAATAATGATTATTGCATCTGATCTTGGACCCGTAACTCATCTCAGAAACGCTCTCGAATTTTAGTATCGAGAGTTTTCACTCATGATCTATGTGAGTGGGACATTCTCATTATTTAATGAGACCTTGTTTCACACTCTTGTTTATTGTTCTGTTCCTGAAATGATTTTTTTAGTGCTTTGGTACATGCTTTGATTTCCATTTTGGTTATTACTTTTTGTTTGGGAATAAAAACCAGGCAATTTTTTATGAGACATATCTGGACTTAACTTTTGTTCATGGTAGTCTTTGCGATCGTTCCACATGATGGTGTCCAGATTTTTTATGTGAAATGATGGGCCACAACTCTTTGGAGCATGGTTATGATGTGGTCAGTGGATGCTCATGGTTGTAACAAAAAATTTCCTTTTACTTGTTGCAAAGGAAAAAATAGTTCTTGGATAATTAAGAGCAGAGGTTGCACGTGTGTGTGAATGATCACATAGATGTTAAATCCCATAAATAATAAAATTTTGCATTAATTGCTATGGGTAGTGGATATTTATATGGCACATTGATGGGCATTAGTGTTTTGGGCTCCAACTGAGGACTTTCAAGTTCTAGATAAGGACTTAGTTCTTTGTAGGCCATTTAGCATTGAATAGCTTGATGCAGCTTCCACACTTGGCATGCCCACGTTTGTACATCACAATAGTACAAGTGAGTTGGTTTTCATTGTGCTATGTGTGATTAGACAATGAGATGATCAGTATTGACAATTGTTATTTTTTATAAAAGAAAACAAGTGCTTGAATGATGTGGTTTTGATATCTTGCACATTATTTCTAAAGTTTCCAATAGTGGTTTTGATATGGAAAAAATAATAATAAATGCAAGTGAAGAGAGCAAATTACTAACCTATGTTGTTAGATTCACAATTATCGTGCTATAGGAGTGATGTGTTTGTTGTGCCTTGATTGTGGATAGCTCGGCATTGGCTTGGAAGAGGAAAAACTGCATGGCTTCGGCCTCGGTTAGTTGTGCATGACTCGACCTTGGATGAGATATTTGATAATCTATTTGGCTTAGGCCATGGTCAGTCGTGCTCGACTGGATCTCTGATCAGTATCATGGTAAGTTGGATTGCTACGGCCTTAGGCAGTTATCTGCGGATGGCCTTGGATTGGTGTGATGATCGGCCTCTGGAACAGTCTACTTGGCTTATGCCTTAACACTACTCGACCATGATCTTGTGAATATTAGACTGATTGGCTTATGGGGTGGTCTGCTTGGCTTATGTTATGACACTACTCAGCTACGGTCCTTTGTGTAGTATGCTCGTTTGATGCAGTCAATGTGCTCGGCCTTGTGATCATCCAGTGGCAGAGCCGACTCATAGATTTCGGAGGCCTGAATCGAACTCATTAAATGAGGCCCGCCCTATATTTTAAATACAAAAATTAGTCTAATAAGAACCATTACAAAAGATTTACCATCCCAAAATGCAAACCTATATTTATCCAAAAATAAACATGAGCACAAAACTCTAATCAAGGCTCCAATCAGACACCCATTAGATAATAAAAAAAAACTCTTATCTACTTCATATTAGGTCCTAAATTCGAATTGGGCCATTTTTTGGTATGGAGGACTTACACAGAATTATTTAAGTCTAGTATATATTTGTAGGTGTACTAAATAATTGGGGGCCCTAAATTTTTGTATTTTTTTGGGGCCTAAAGCACAGGCTTCTTGGGATTTGCCCATGAGCCGACTCTGGCAAGTGGTATGATTGATCCGGCCTTATGTGCATAGCTAGTGGTCGGCTAAATGCATTCACTCCTTGTGCAAGACCTGTGTTGAGCACGATTGTTTGGTGCGCACCAACAGTGGTTCTTACTGGAACATGTTTCTCTCATTTATGGAATGAGCAAGATACGCAAATTATTGCCATTGTGAAAGTCAAAGAGACAAACTTCTTTTAAATAAGTTGAAAGAAGCACTGAACTGACAGATTTAATCTACAATGAGGGGAGACAATAAGTAGCACGAAAAATTGCTACGTGTACTTGCTCGAGAGCAAGAATATGATTAAGGTGATGGGTAATTACTGAGGTGGTAAATATGTATTACGATTTGGTGGAACTAGTGCCTTACATACTGTTCACCAAACCATTACACCTTATTTGTTTCAACAATATGGGATTGTCGAAATGCTATATCATGCTTAAGAAACTATGATTGATGCTTATGTTGAGGAATTCTGTTTTCACATAATTTGTAGAAATAATCATTTCTCTCTGCATATGATTGCGTTAATGAGGTACTATGAATGAAGTTTAATAACACCCAAGAAGGTGGGGGTGTCTTGCGAAAGTGGTTATATCTACACCTTAGAAGGTGAGAATAGGCCTAACAACAATTGATTGTGTGCACACAATAACAATTTATTTTTATGTATTGTGCATGAATTTGAGATATTAGATATACACAAGAAGGCGATTATGGAATCTAGAAGTATTGTGGACGCCCCCTCCGGAGGGATCCCTCGCTGGGATCGATTCGGAGTCGCCACCCGGGTTTTAGCGGATTGTCCCCGAGGAACCGAACATCGATTGACTCGTGCCTCATTCAATGGATAAGGATTACTGGCCCGTCATCACCATACTATCTTAGGTTCGGGAGCTCAGTTACGAGAGGGGAAGGGTTTTACGGCACCCCCCTCGCCCGGTTCGAAGACCGGTCTCTACTTGACTTTTGTGGGATTATGGGAAATGCTTATGATTCAACTTTGAGCAATTACGGGGAATGGGGGATGGGAGCCATATAACAATAATAAGCACAACAATGGAATTTAAGTGTATGCATGTGAAGTGTGATCTACATGAATGATGGTGACATGCAAATATGAACAGATAAGAACATTAAGCAGCCAGAAACAACATTGGAATATACAGAGCGACAACAGAATAATCAAACACAACACAACAAATCAACATGGGACTAAACCACTCTGACCCCTCTGCCAAGGGCTTGAGCGCTCAAAGAGAGGGCTTGAGCGCTCAAGATCCCTCCAACTCAAAACATGTTTCTGCTGCTTCTAATGATTCTGGTTTGATGAAAACATGTTCTGATCCTCATTGCTTATTCAAAAACATCATTTTAGCTCATTGGACAGAATGACGTAATCACATCATCATGGAATTAAAACTAATTCATGGACCAAAATAGGGCAAGCAGCATAGGGAGAATGAAGGATCAATGTTTTAAAACCCTGCAAAACACTTATGATGCCAAAAACAAGCTGAAATAAGAGAACAATTTGATTGATTCAGAAGGCAGTTTGAGCGCTCAAAGGGGTGCCTTGAGCGCTCAAGCCATCTTCTGGATTTGAGTGTTTCTGCAACATTCAGCCCCCATCTGGACCACAAACTAGCTCAATCATGATATATGATGATGCATAATGTATTTAAATTCCTCAAACATGTATAAAATGAACTTGAGGTGTTCATGAGAACGGAGAACGAGCATCGAGCCACACATAAGCATGATTAGAATGAGGGTGATTGGAATGAGAGAGGAAATCAGGTTGGCTCAGCCAAACATCACTACACACACACACACCAACACACACACACACACACACACACTCCGATATTAGGTTGGCACAGCCAAACATCAACACACGCATCTCAACACGCACACTCTGATATTAGGTTGGCACAGCCAAACATCAATACACACACCTCAACAAACTGAAAACTGAATAGCAGATCTCAAGATAAACAAGATTCAAAATCCAAAATGAGCAAGGCTTGAGCGCTCATAGTGAGGACCTTGAGCGCTCAAACCCCATTCAAGGGCTGTGGGCTTCTGTGATTTTTGATCATTCTTGGATGTTATTGTAAACTTAAAACCTTCTGATCATGCTTAAAAGAGTGAGATACACTGTTTTCTTCATGAAATAGGGTCATTCATGACTTAATGAAGATGATATACTATCTTTATGGTTGTTGAGTTCATTGATCGATGATCAAAGATGAGATAAACTGATTTAAAAGTTTTTGAACCAACAAACAACCACAAGGATGATACCAACAGGATGAAACATGATCAAAAGCCACAAAAACACAAAGAGTGTTCAAATGGCTTGAGCGCTCATGGCCTTAGCATTGAGCGCTCAAGCTATTTGAAGCTGGGGTTTTCAAAGTTTGCTTTCTTGCATATTTGAGACCCTGTGAGTTCATTAGAGGTATGGAGGACCTCTATGAACCCACTGGTCTCCCTCAGGAGTACCAACCCGTAACTTTCACATGGATTTCTACCTTTTGATTTTGATCAAAGCTTGAACTTGAGGTTTTGATGGACGATTGATTTGTAGATGGGTTTGTAAAGACAATGTGGGTTATTTTGGACAGAATGTGGTAAGTGTGGAGTGGCTTGAGTTGAATCGAGGTAGATGATGGTGTATTTTAGTGAGATAGTTGAATGATCAAGGGTAGGTTTGATGGATGAAGAGGATTAAGCTTGAAGCAAGGGATGAAATGAGTTGAAAGCTTTCTGGAAATGTGGCTTGAGAAGTGTAGGAGTGATAGCTCAGATGATGAGAGGGTGTCTAACCCCTTCAAATGGTGTAGAAGAAGCTCTTTTATAGAGTGAAATGGGGGGTGAAGTGTGTTGATTTGAAGTGGGGGGCCTAAGGAAGTAATATAGGTTCACCCCTGAGGTCTATCAGTTGCATGCGAGCAACAGAAAAACGGCTGGGTGGCTGCCAATCAGTGGGAATCTCATCATTAGATGCTCTGCCACCGACAGACTGGACAGGGCTTGAGCGCTCAACAGGGACCTTGAGCGCTCAACCTCCCCCTGAGCACAGTGGCTGGTTCTGGTTTATGTTGGTATTTTGAAGGGTATATTGGTCATTTGGATTGGTATAGGTTATTTGGGAATGTTTTGAAGTGGTTTGAGGGGGTTTGGGATAAGTTCAAGCCTTTCTCTTAACCCTAAGGTATTTACGGGTGGTTTATCTCATCATCGGGAATGCTTGGTGAGTATCCCGGGTCGAAATCGGGGTGTCTACAAGTATGTCATTTTTTGATCTCATATTCCCATGTAGATCTATTGGAGAGTCCAGTTCTATGAAACGGACTTTGGATACTACTAATGAGAGCAGTGGAGACCAAGAAGAGGTGGTTGATGTAGATCCCAGACGTAGTAAAATGGGCTAGAACATCAACATCTTTGGGTCTAAAATTTCTAGCTTATTTGTAAAAAAGTGATCCTCAGACATACAAGGAAGTTGTGAGCTATCTTGAGGGTCCTTTATGGAAGGAGGCTATTAAAAGTGAGATTGACTCCATACTGCAGAAGTATACATAGGAACTAGTGGATTTGCCACCAGGCAGTAAGCCTCTAGTTTACAAATGGATTTTCAAGAGGAAAATGAAGGCAGATGTGTCCGTAGACAAGTACAAAGCCTGGTCTCAAGGATTCATTTCATTCGGATGATAATCACAATCGTTGTTGTGCGAAACCTTGAGATACATCAGATGGATGTAAAGACAACTTTCTGAATGGCGATTTAGAAGAAGAAATCTACACGGAACAACCTGAGGGTTTTTTGGCACCTGGCCAAGAATGGAAAGCTAGCGCCTAAACAATGGCATGAGAAGTTTGACAATACGATGTTGATGATATGCTTGTTGTTAGTAGTAATCTCATTCAATCTACTAAGAATATGTTGAACTCTAAGTTTGACATGAAGGATATGTGCCTTGCAGATGTGATATTGGGTGTTAAGATCACCAGAACATCTGACGGACTTCTGTTGTCTCAAACACACTACGTTGATAAAATTCTTAAGAAGTTCAACCTAAAGGCATCGCAAGAACTCCTATGGACGTAAGTCACCATTTATCCAAGAATGGGGGGAAAGGGTATCCCAATTAGAGTGTTCTCGGATAATTGGGAGCCTCATGTACTTGATGAGTTGTACAAGGCCTGATATAGACTACTCAATTAGCAAGTTAAGCAGACACACGAGTAATCTAAGACATGATCACTAGAAGGCGATAGTCAGGGTGCTACACTATTTGAGGTATACTCGTGATCTGGGGTTGCACTACACCATATATTTGCCAATACTAGAGGGTATTGTGATGTGAATTGGATATCAGATATGAAGGAGTCGAAATCCATGAGTGGATATGTCTTTATGCTTGGTGGTGCAGCTATTGCTTGGAAATTTTCTAAACAGACATGTATAGCAAGTTCTATAATGGAATTTGAGTTCATTGCTTTAGATAAAACAGTAAAAGAGGCCGAGTGGCTACACCAGTTTCTGGAAAATATTCCAAAATGGTCGAAACCAGTGCCAATAATTAGTATCCATTATGGCAGTCAAGCCGCAATTGGTAGGGCACTGAGTTATATATAATGGTAAGTCGATCCGTATACGTCGTAGACGTAATACCATTAAGCAACTGCTCTCAAGTGGGGTTGTCACTATTGACTACATAAGGTCAAAGGACAACATTGCGACGTCTATTGTCTCGATTTACACAAACGGCAAAACAATTCAAAGCAGGACTGGACACTAGTTTGCCAGTAAACTCAATAAGCTATCACAAAGGAAGGTTCGAGGCCAAAAACTACCTATAATTTGCATGAATTATCCGTTGCCTCTCTCTCTTAGGTTAGCTTTGTACTCAGCGTCAGTATGCCTGCCAATTTCATTTATAGGGGGATTGTTGGAAATTTCTCAGAAATTTGGTGTGAATGAAACGGGGCATTCAAAGGGTCTTTTGAGGCAACCAAAAAGACCCTATGATGTTGGAAGTTACGCGTGATAAGTACTGGTTAATACACCAATTACACCCCTCCATGATCAGGATTGAATGACATTCAAATTCAACATTATTGTTTGGAGTTACAACATCAATTCAAATTCGTATTCATGCTGAGAGTTACCATTTTTAGAATTGAATTGTGTATTCATTAGCCCTATTGATTGGGGAGGCTCCCCTATTGAATTTCGTATTGATGGAGGAGGCTCCTCCTTCACATATATAAAGGCAGCCTCTACCATTGTTTCTTCATCAAAAATTTGTGCTCCAATATACACTATTAGTTCATAGTTCTTTGAGAGAAAGAGGCAGATGCAAATTAGTTTGCCAAGGCAACTGACAGAGGTGTTCCAGCGGTGTGTGGTTTTAGCTATTTTATCTTGGGACGAAGATGTCGGTGAATCTTACAACACCCACGGTAGGCGACAAATCTTTGTTAAGGAGACTGTGGTATCACAGGACCCGACTCGTATTTTCTACCAATTGTTTATATCTCTATTTCATTTCTATAATTTACATTTCAGTTTCTGTTCATTGTATTTCTGTTATATCAATGAAATTGTATTTCTATTCAAGAATCTACCTGAGCCTTGAAGTGAGGGCAATCTGTAGACACTAAAATTTTGTCATAGCTCAATTGCCGTCCGATTAATTGAGATGAATAAATAATCTTAATTAATTAAAGTCAAAGCTTGGTCAAAAGTCTGCAAAGAAATATTGGGCTCGCCAAAGTATGGGGTCAATCATTTAAATGTGGGCTAGACCAAAAGAAAATGGGCCTACTCAATTGGTCGAACGAACCATGAAGTTGGGCCAATCCATAAGCGCAGGCCCAACCAAATTATTTTGGGGATGAAGCTGGGCCAACCCATGAGCGCAGGTCTAACCAAAGGGCTTCTTATAAGCCGACCCTTTTTTGTTCATGTTCTCCCATCCAAGCCCAGTAGCATAAAGTCCCATCCTGTATAAACTCTGTTCTAAGTGAACCACCGAAAATACCCTTTGTAGCCTCCTCATTCAGGACATCACACACGCTCTCTACCCCATTTCATTGTTGCGGCGACTCCCATCTTCTTCACCGAAGATCAAGGGTTTCATCTCTCTGTCACAAAATCAAACTCTCTCGTCCTCTCGATCTCTCACCATGGGTTAGGCGTCTCGTGAACATGATTCTTCACACCTGATACAACGATCTCGATTCGCGACAATGCCTCTTGATTCGGTGTTCAAATCGTTCGATCTCAAACAGTTTAGGCGTGCTGCTCAAACCGTGCTCTGTTCCATTTGCGGGCTAGGGTTTCGCTCCTCTTCAAATGTTGATTTCCGTGCATGAAGGTTCTTGATTCGAGCAAAGATTACGGTGCTCACAGGTTGTAGCTCGATCTTAGGGTTTCTGTACTTGAAAACTAATGATTGTGTTCATGAGAAAGGTAAGTATGAAAACTCTATTGGCAACCTCTCTGAGAGATTCCATTCATTCAACTTTTGGGAGAATAAGCATAATTACAACCACAAGGTTAGGGGAGGTCTGAAACACAAAATAACGTCTTTGGTTGATTTTTGGTAAGTGCGTTCGAAACCTTTCGGGGTGGACTTTAATTAGTGAAGACCGTCTGCATCCCAACACAAGAAGCATTTAAACTCAATCTCACCCAGAATACTTGTTCTTTTGGGGTTCTAAAGTATTTCAGGTGCAAGTTTTTTTTGCATTTTTTGTTAAACAAAATCTTTTGCATCAAGTTTCCATTGCATTTTGAATATGTTTTGAGCAATGTTAATAGCCAATTCGTTTGTCCAGACATTTTTTTGATGAATTTCGGTATTAATTAATCAAGGTGTGTAAGTTAACTCCGACACCCGATTATAAGAATCTATTTTTTCAACAAAATGAGAACCCGTACATGGGAGATGATTTACGAAATTGGAAGGTATCTTAAAGCAAAAATTTGATGCAACCATTTCGGTGTGAATTATCTAAGATTGGGGATGTGAATTACTTATCAAAAAAAAAAAAGAAGATTGGGGGTGTGAATTCTTCAATTAGGAGTGTGAATTGTTGGGGGGTGTGAATTTAGGGGGTGTGAATTCTTCAATTAGGGGTGTGAATTCTTGGGGGTGTGAACTGTTGAGGGGTGTGAATTCTGGGGGGTGTGAGTTGTTGGGGGTGTGAGTTGAGCAAAGGGATGTGCGGGGGAGTAAATTATATAATTGAGGGTAATATAATAAAAGTGTCTTTAAAAAGGGTTTGGATGTGATAGCATGACAAATGAGGGTTTAGATGGAAGCCCCCTAAAAAAATGGGACCGACTTGTAATTTCCCCCAACCAAATTATCCAGGGGCCAAAAAATATATAAATAGTAATTATCATTTAATGAGAATAACCCCTCTCACATTGGGAATAGTAAAATCGGAACCGGGGGCTCTGTAGTGAGTGAGCTCACTACATGCGTGTAGTGAGCTTTCTCGGCCGTCCGATCAGAGATCAATGGTTCGGATCATCTTACACTTTAAAAAACACTTTTACATTAATTTTAACTCCAATTTATCCAAACCGTTGATTTCGAATCTGACGGCCGAACTATTGAGCTCACTCACTACAGACCCCCCAATCCCAATAAAATCAATAGGTTAAGCTAATATTGCACAAATAGAAAAAGCAGCTAGTGAGACCAAAGTACACTTTTCAAATCTTGATCATGTTACCCTTTCATCTTTCAACTCCCATGGGTACATTGAATCAGGAAAGAAATGATCGTCGGTTTTTTTTTTCTTTTCTTTTAAAAGGGGAATGATCGCTGTTTACTACTACTATTTACTAGCATTTTACTCCTGGATAAAAGTTGGCAAACTGTAGTTTAATCTTATTTTACTCCTTTCGTTAATTATTTCATGCTATTCTGTAACTTTTTGAACTATTTTACATTTTTATATTTGTCTTCATGGATAAGTAGCAAATTATGGGCTGTCTTTTGAATTAATTTTTTTTTATCGTTATTCAATTATTTTTTACCTTTGTTAGTTTTCCGTCAATTTTATTATTGATTATTGATTTGTCTCGAAAAGGGAAATCTAAAATATAAAAAAAATACGATGAAAACCTCAAAAAAGTTCACCGAAGACAAAAATAATCCAAAACATGCACATTTTTTTAGTTTGGTTCATACTTCTATTGCTAACGAAGGCTGATTTTTTTCGTTTGGTTCATACTTCTTATTTTTTTTATAGCTCTTGAGTCTTGTCGAAACGAACCAATAATTCACAGAAATTGACGAACTGCTAATAAAGGCAATTTTTAAAATAAAGACAAAAAATAATCCAAAAGGATTATTACAAACCACCCCTAATATATTTGCCCTTTTTTATATTCATTTTGAATCTTTTTGACATGAAAAAGGGGAGAAAAAAAAATAGTCAACTGGCCAAAAGAAAATTATGGTATCGTTCAATAGCCCAACTTTTTTGTTATTTTTTTACGAGTAAATTTGTTGAACCCATGCTTAGGAAATTATTATTGAGGAAGAACATGGCCGAACAGAAACTCAGATTCAACTGCAGTCTTGATGACATGTTAGCTTCATTAGTGCAAAACTGCTGTATTTCTTTTGGTTACAATTATTAAGGCGGGGCATTTCCGTTCACTTCACAAAAAGTTACCCAGATCTTTAAAATAAAATTACTACTAAAAATTACACTTGCCTTTTAGGGCGCGCTACAAATAAACTGAGTTGTTCGTGAATTGTTCAAGGCCCGACTCAAAAAAGGCTCGTTCTGTTTCGATTTGGGTACTAAACGAGCCAAACCTGAGTCTCAATTTTAAGCACGTTTAATAAATTAGCCTAACTTGAATCAGGCAATTTCGACTCAATTAGGCTCGCGAACCTGGACGATATATCTACACCTCATAAGAATTTCACATCTAACCATGAATATATATAAACTTTTACATTTATATAATGAATATTGTATAACTTGTGCATGTATAAACTTCTATATGTTACTATAGTAATCATGTGAAATGTTAACACAATCAATATTGTAAATTGGACAATGAAATGTACTCCGTTCTCAATATGGATACCATTTCATATTTTCATTCCACATTGCACTTTCCTCCTCTCAAAATTTTAGTCCTTTACAAAAAGTTGTGTAATTTTAGTAAAATAATATGATGTTGCGACCAAATCATAGAAGAAATTGTCCAACTGCTACCATGCTTGATTTTTAATAGTTTAAAATCAAATTAAATATGTCAATTATATCTTTTAGATTAGAGTAAAATATTAAAAATTATGTAGATATGATAAATGGATAAGAGTTTGAGGGTTAAGTGGAAGTGAGAAAACAAGATGAGTGTGGAGAGTAATGGCAGAGTTAGTATTTGAACTTAAAGTTGGCACTCAAAAAAATCAATATACTCTCATCGTTCCAAAAAGAACATTAAAAAAAGAAAGTTTGATCTATCAAATCGAAAATTTGTTAGAAATATAATTTTGCTAAAAAAATAAAAAATTAAAAGAACTCGTTGATATCTACAGTTAAAAAAAAAAGGAAAGAATTTTTTTGAACCAAAATACATTTTTTAGTTCTTATTTTGAGGTCCTCGTAAATTTTTATGGAACAGAGGGAGTATTTTGATATTAAAAAAAAAAACACATGTCTTTAGATTAATCATCACATATAAGAACCAAGATGCTATTAAAATTGGTGAGAGATTTTAAAGCAAAACACTAATTTTTTTGGTAGGAGGTTTGAGGCTTGAAGGTAGTCCGTGTTACGAGACCTCCTTCAAGACTATGCGCGTGTGTGGGAGGGAAAAAAAGGATTAGTCGAAGATTAGCAGAGGACCACTAATTCTTTCAAATTAAAACTCATAAAGTTGATTACCTAAAAACAAAATTAGAGGCCCAATATGGAGATTGCTCATGTGAGAGATTTTAAAGCAAAACACTAATTTTTTTGGTAGGAGGTTTGAGGCTTGAAGGTACATATGAGATTAATTATTTAAATAAAAAATTAATTATTTTACATATAAATTCAATTATTTAATATAAAATTCTAACTATTTGACGTATCCCACACCCGTATCCCAATTAGGATCCATATCCGCGAATCCTCGTTTTTTAGATTTGAGATGTCCGACCCTCGGATATACACCCGTATCCGATACACGCACCCGTGTCCGTGCAACATAGGAGTTGACTGGTTCTGTGACTAAGTTGACTGGGTGGAGCTTCTTTTGGTTGATTGCTTGTTTGGAGTTGATTTTATTGTAGTTTGGGTCCAAATTGATTGGATATTACTTGATTGAGGTTGAATAGTTGATTTGGGTTTTCGAATGACTTATAGAGGGAATGCCCTGTTTGTTAGAGGAATATGTATATGAGGGGGAAAGTGGGATATAATTAGAGGGGGATATAGAAGGAGATATGGTTGGAGGGGTATTATTTTAGAAGGGGAGATTAAAATTTACTGTGTTTGTTTGGTTGTTGTAGAAGGGGGATATGAGGAGATGGATAGTGTACTATTGTGTGCATTTCCCATTGTACACAAAGTGGTTTGAAATGGTGATTGATAAGTTACATGGATGGAGTTGTTTGATAAATCATAGCAATTGGTGGTTTTTCTATGGTTGTAGACTGTAGTAGCAATTTGAAATGGTGATGGGGATCTCGTAGGCAACGTGATGGTCGTCTTCTTGAACTCTGTCGCCGGTGATGAACGTCATCTTTTGCAACTCCTGCGCTGGCAACGACCGTCGTCGTCATCTTTGTCGTTGGTTTGCTGCCGACATCGTCTTCTTTCTCTCTGTGTGTGGGAAAAAGGAGAGAGAAGGTGGGCCCAAGAGGGGTGTTTTGGTAAAGTGAATCCAAAATTAAATTTAGACTGGGGGGAGGGGTGCTTAAATTTAATACCTCTGCAGAGGTATATGGATATCCCAGGGAAATTTTATCCATAACACTAAAACCAAACGAACACCAGATATGGCTCAGCCGGATATGTATATCCAGGACAACTCTATATCCCACCTTCATATATACTGCAAACAAATAGGTCGTAAAGGTATAAAGGTAGAGGTAGAGATGCTATGGGAAATTTGGGTGGTGAAATTGATAGCTTTGGCAACCGAAATAATTATAGGAATGATATTAAAGAGTTGAGTGAACAAATTGCTACCTTGATTAAGAAGGTGCACTGTTTGCTACCTTCATTAGAAGGTAGCAATGACTTTCAAAGTCAACCTGAGTGTAGTTTTGACTACAAGGAGACACCAACATTGATGATGGCCTTGTCGAATATCATGAAAACTTCAATCCGAATGAGCTTTTTGTGGAAGAGTTGATCCTCAATGCGGATGAAGTTGATGGTGGTCTTGAAGACGATCACGCCTTTGAGATTGAACATGAGTTTGAAGAGTTGCTCATCTTTGATAAGTCTCCAAATGATGGCTTTGTTGGTGATTTTGAAGGAATTTCCGTGCATGATGAGTATCCTAGCGAGTATAAGGATATTGTTGATGATGTTCTTCCTAAATTGACGAGTTCCCACATGAAGAGTTTGAAGATGATTCCATCTTTGAGACTAGTGGAGAATTTGATGATGTTCCTACTTATGATGAAGAGTTTAGTGTTGGCAATGAAGAGAGTTTTATTGATATAATCAAAGAAAGCTTCCCTATAGCAAGGCAAGAAATCAAGGAAGCACAAAAAGAAGAGAATGGAGTTGGTGTGTTACCAAACCTGGAAGAGGTTACTTTTGATAGTCGCTTCCATGAGATGCCTCTTGAATTGTCTTTGGTCCAAGATGGGCAAGTTTGTGATGTCGTGGTGCCCAGACAAGTTCCAAAGTTGCCGAAAGAGGGTGTAGTCTGCTTGGTGCTTGAAGATCCTTTGGGCATGGTTTTCACTCAAGTAAGCGTTGGCTACGAAGCGAAGTTGGGCTTTTTGCACATCATGTTTGATGGTTCTCGGCGTCGTGCATTGGGTGCAAGTGTGATCGCCTATTTTTATGATGTGATTCCACAAAAGAGACATGGCAAATGGGTTGTTTCGTGGCACATAAGTATGGGCGCGGTGGATATATACAAAAAGAAACTGATAATGAAGATTGGTTGTTTGGTGACACGTTGATCAAGGAGTGCAACAACTTGTCTACTTCGAAGTTGCGCAATAAAAATTTTATGTTGTCTTTATTTGGTGTTTTGTGTCATGTAGTCCAACTTGAGGACAAATTGTTTTCTTTTAGAGGGTGAGTCCTGATGTAGTAAAATTAAAGGTAGAAATGTCATTTTTATTTCCTTTAGTCTGTGTATGGTTTTGGAATCTATAAATAGGTGTCGTGGGTCTTCATTAGGTAGTTTTTGGTATATTGATAAAAGAATATTGAGAGCTTTTGCTCCTTGTATCCCTTTTATTCTCTCTGCCATATTAAATATATCCTTGATTTGGTTTGCATCAGGTATGCTGCCGTCTTTGTTTGCGCTGCCTGTGCATGCTGCACATAGGTTTGTGGTGCATGTTGAATTGAGAAGATGTAATTTGGAATCGCTAGAATTAGAGATGGGTGGTGCAATGATTCAGTAGTGGCAGAGAGTTAAATGATAGGTTTGTGTTCTTGTGCTATTCACGTGTGTGGACAAAGTTTGTAAGTTACGAATGGACAACAATTCGAGACCGAGGGATTATATTGTTATCCATATGCGTACGAAGATTCAAAGTTATTAGAATTTTGGTTTGCACGTTCTTTGTGATATTAGATTTATTTGGGTTTGAGGTTGATGGTGCGAGTTACTCGGAGAGAGAGAGAGAGAGAGAGAGAGAGAGAGAGAGAGAGAGAGAGAGAGAGAGAGAGCTGCCATGTTTGTGCGTGTTTTACGTCGGTTTGTGGTGCATGTTGCATTGATTAGATGTTATTAGGAATTGCTAGAATTGGAAACGAGAGAAGCAATGATTTTATAGTGGTAGAGAGTTAAATGATAGGGTTGTGTTATTGTGATATTCAAATGTGTGGATTAAGTTTATTTCTTTAGGAATGGAGAACAACAGGTGCCAATGGTGGTTCGTGGGATTAAGGATTTTTTGATTTCAGAACTGGCTGATAGAGAGTGAGATTCTTGGGTTAAACATGATAGAAGGGGGTAGTTTTAAGTCTAGCACTTACTCATACATACACAAGCAGATTTGGGTTATTATTTTTAGATAAAAGGCTTGAGAGAAAGTAGCATTGTAGGGGTTTTTGAGGTAGCCATAATACTCTGTTCTTAGAGTTCCCTAGTTGTAAATATGTATTACTTGCCGACTAAAAAATAAATGTATCTATCTATCTATGTGTGTGTGTGTATTTCTTTCCCAATACTCACGGAAAAATATGTACCAAACTTGTAGACATGGATAATTTTTTATGACATGGTTAGTTGAGTGGGCCAAAAATATGTACCAAACTCGTAGACATGGATAATTTTTTATGACATGGTTAGTTGAGTGGGCCACTACATTAAATATTTGGGTCCACCACTGGAGCTGGGTGTCCTTGTACCAGACCTCATTGTTGGTAACCTTTTGCAGTGTGACGTTGGAGCTTGCTAGTACATGTGCCCGCATCTACAACATCTTACCTTTGGTTCATTCCTTTATCTACATCTTACCTTTTGTTCGGAAAAAAAAAACACACACACACATGCCAAGAAGAATAAATCAACACTATTTTTTTCTTTTTTTTTGTCTTTGTATTCCACTAAATTGTGAATCACAGATTGACATTGGAATGATGGAAAAAAGTAGTAAAGTTGTTGGGTAATTTTTTTTGAGATTGTGGTTTCTATGACTTGGAAACCAGGAATTGAGAAAAGTATGAACAAATTTCATTTTGTCCCACATCGTGAGTTTAAGAATTGAGCGAATGACGAAGGGGTATATGAAGAGGCCTCAGGACAATTGACAACATACTTACCTGGACGGGATCAATGGGTGATCAAGAAGGCCCATGGCCTCGGTTGACGACCTCCATTGCACGCAGGAGGGGTGTCAGCCTAAGGTCTACCCAAGTGGTGGAGCCTACGTCATAATTTGTGGCAGCGGGGCCTGCGTTCGCGCGGCCCCTACCAATTTTAAGTTTAAAACTTAATAAGTAATTAATTGTTCAAGGGACACGATTTTACAGAAAAAACAATGGTTAAAAAAGACTAATTGGTATAGGGATTTGTTTAGAAATCAAAGTGGTTAATGGAAACGTTCAGCAATTGGAATCTAATTTACATACTTAAGAATTGACCCTCTGGTAATCTCTAACCTCCAATGGATGGGAGTATGAGCACTGGAGATCACCGTTCCAATTGATGGGAGTATGAGGACTGGAGATTACCATCCTTTCGTTGTTCCACTGGGGTTGCCTGGTGATACGGTTGCTACTGGAGAAGCCACTAATCTGTCTCTACTGTCGCTAAGGCTGATCAAATCAGAGGGCCAATAACCCAGATCTAAAATAACCCAAATCTAACCTTTTGCATACATTCACAAAGTGCCTTGATATGCACATACTATAATATAGCATCACATCCATGAGAAGTAAGTGGTCATTAACATAATGTGTTATGAAATGGAATGGGTTTTTCTCCCCCTTCTACTGATGTATTACGTTAATGCCTGTGAGGCCAAAATTAGAGGGGTTGTTCAAATGAAACTATCCATAGTACATGCATCCTCTCAATTTTAATACAAATATAATGAACAATTTAATTATCAGCAGGAGCACTTTCCCTACATGGGAAAAGTTGCAAAAAATGTAAAACTTCCACTATACCTATATACCTGCACACCTGAGTGAGAACACATTGCCAATACTGTTCATAGCTTGATCCGTAAACGAGTGAGAACACATTGCCAATGTTGTTCATAGCTTGACCCGTAAACGGATAGATTTTTCGGCAAGAAATCGGTACTAGCCTCCATCACAGCTTAAGTGAAATGGGCATTATTCAAGCGCGGCCCAGCTGCAAGAACTTCCACATAGCTTAAGTCAACTTTCACTACTCATGGGGCCGTGTTCCTATCCAGCTGTCTACAGGTAAGGATCCAAAAGGGACTGATGACTCCGTTCCTTCAATCGAGTCACTGAGATTATCTTCGCCGTCTTCATCATCCTCGTCACCATCGTCGTGGCTACTATTGCCATCTTCACAGGAGAATATTACTAACGCTGGATAAGAATGCTCTGTTGCCTGATGCATTCCTTCCAAAATGCTTTACAAAGCTGAGGGTGCCTACCCAGATATAACCTGATGGTTGTGGATACTAGTATGAAAACTCATATTTCTTAATGCAAAGTCCAGGCTTCTTCCGGCGTGAGGGAAGAAAGAGCAGGATTACTCCTACAGTTTTAATTTTTTGGGGCAGTTTTATCTTCTTCTTGACTGATCGATTCTTTCTTTGTGCCTCTCGTTGCAGCCCTGTATTGGATTAATCCGGCGTTTGCTTTGAGGTAAGTTTTTTCTGACCTTGTCGTTTTTGCACAAAGCTTGATGGTGTTAGTCATTGTTTTCTTGAATTCTTTCTATATGGTTTTTCTCTAGCATCAATAGAGTTCAATTAGTATGCATGGAATGGAAAAGAGGCAAGAGAAGTTGTTTTTATATAATAAATATGGATAGAAAAAAAACTCAGTCGAGAGGTTGCGAGAGAGACCAAAGAAGTCGGCATCTACTAAGTTTCTTTTTGGAACTCATCATCTAGCAATTTGCATTTTTTCAACTGCTAGTTGTTAGATGCTAGTTGTTAGATAAACTCGTTGTCGGGGCCCATCTGTTAGATGATGAGCTACACCTTGTGAATAAGGTGGGAATTGCAGCTATAAGGTAGATGAGTTCCACCA
>CM029270.1:22752600-22808882 GCA_016920895.1 Vaccinium myrtillus
TATCTTGAGAAATTGGTTATGGTCACCTGTTCTATGCTGTTGCATTTATGTTCTTGTTTCACAGAATTTGTGTCAGCTTTGTGGCTGTTATTAGCAACTGTTCTGCTGGTTGTTTTGCATACGATCTGCTACTGCTGTGAGCTTTAGATTCTGTTACGCTTTGCTGCTTGAAGTATCTGTTGTGACTGCAGTATGTATCTGCTGTAACAGCAGTTGGTGTAACTGCAGTTGATATATCTGCTGTAACTGCAGTTGATGTGAGCAGTTTATTGTTACTGCTACTGCTGTGAGCAGTTTATTGTTACTCCTTACTCTGGAATCCTAGTTCCTGCTCAAACTATACTGTAACTGCAGTTGTTATAACTGTTGTGGTTGCTCTGTGTGCCTTAAGTGGCTGTTGATGTGCCATTTTCTGTTTTATCCTTCCTGGCTGTGTGCAGTTTGCACTGGCCAGCGCGCATTCATGGTGGTTCTTTGGATACCTTGCCTTGGGGGTTGTCCCTTGGCTTGTTTGTTCCCCTATTGGGAGGGGGGTGTCCTCCCGTTCTACGCTATGGTCCATTAGTATGCTTATTGATCAAAGAGGGCAGTCCTATTGTCATCCATTGAAGATTTGGATTTTTGTGGAGCCTCTTTCAAGCCGCTAACCAATTCAACTCATGCTAGTTCGTTCAGTGGTTCAACCTCTTGGCATTTCTGTTGGGATATAGGTGTTTCTGTCCCATCTCTTAGATAGGATTGAAACATTTATTTTAGTCATTCCATTTTGTGCTAGATTTACCTTTCCCTTTTCCATCCCTGTGTTGCCTTTAGGCCTTCCCTGCTATATTTTTATTTCTTCTTCTTTTGTTTTGTTTGTTTTTGTCCTCCCTGAGGTATGCCCCTTGTAGGCTGTATATTATTTTAGCCCCTTTTATTTTCAAGCTTGGTTTACCAAAAAAAAAAAAAAAAAAAAGAGAGGTGAGGCTTTCTCATGCCGAGATGGTCATGTTTCCTCGAAAAACTTCCTGGAAATAAGAAAAGAGAATTTGAATTTCAGAATAGTTCTTTTTGTTAAATTCCTTATTCTTGTCAACCTCTTAAACTTTTCCTGCGAACTCCAATTTTCTGGCGACATTTCAGGTGCCGGTAAACTTTTCCGGCACCAGCGACTTCCCGGCGAGTTGGTGAATGACGTTTAGCGATTTTTGCCATTTTTAGAACGAGGGTATAATTGTAAGTTTGCCTCGTGAGTGGACTAGATGTGTTAGAAAAATGTTAGGTGGAGTAGAAGTGTTAGGAAATAGCGGTAGTGAACCCTATATCAATTGGCCCGTCTTTTTTTTTTTTTTTATTTCGAGCTGATTTATCTCCAAAAAAAAAATTGGGATAGAGAGAAATACGAGATTGAATTTGATGCTTACGTTTTTCCCTAAAAGACTTCGGCTCCGTTCGTTTGCTTGTTTTGGACAATAATTCTAGATTTTTCTCAAAAACATAGCTTTCAACTCTTTTCAAAATTCATGTTCGCTTCGCTATTTTGAAAAATATTTTCAAAATGAATTTCAAAATTACTGTTCGTTTTGATTAATTTTCAAATGCCTGAGACTACAAAATTTCAAGATTTTCAAAATGAATGAAAAAAAAAGAAAAATTTTCAAAATTTCAAAATCAACGGATGAAAAAGATTTTCGACCAGATTTGAACCAGGGTTTCGTTTACATAGATCGATCTCTACCACCACCACGAAATCCGAAAAAAATTGTCGTGTAGCAGAGATTCCCACTCCATTACAGTACTCACAAAACCCATCTCTGCTACACCTAAAAAAAACAAAACCCATCTCTGATCTTCTATCAAATCTCCGAAAATCAACCCTTCTCACAGAAATTCAGCCAAATAAATGTGACAAAAACGAAAAAGAACCCTTAACCCGTTTACCACTATACACAAATACGCGCCATTAACAGAAACCCAGAACAGAAACAAAATCAAAAGTCCAACAAAGTACGGTACGAGATGGAAGCAAACAGGAGACCACCGCCACCCCCACTGCCAGACCCGCCGCAGCCTAATCAGAGAATAACTCGAAGAAACTCACCGGAGAAACTCGAAATGGAAGCAAACAAGACTTCAATCGGTGGATAAACTCGCCAGAGTAAATCGAACTCCAAGCAAACGAGATATGACTCACTGGAGTAACTCCAAGCAAACGAGATCTGAAAATTTTTAGAGCACAAAGAACCGGTGGGTATGAGAGGTCAAAGGTCGCCAAGGTCTACTACGCCAAGAACCTCGTCACGTCGGAGAGCGTCGCCGTGAAAGCCATTAACAAAGACCAGGTCAAGAAAGAAGGGCTGATGGACAAGATCAAGACGGAGATCTCCGTGATGCGGGTGGTGAGGCACCCGAACGTCGTCGAATTGAAGGAAGTGATGGCCACGAAGCAGAGGGTGTATTTTGTGATGGAGTACGTGAAGGGAGGAGAGCTTTTTGCGAAAGTGGCGAAGGGGAGGTTGAAGGAGGATATTCGATGGATCTCTGTAAAGGTTGAAGGGAGAACAAGAAGTGGATAGCCGGGAATTGATTCCATAATTTGATCTCATAACTTATTTTTTGAACATTGGACCAAACACAAATTTTGGGCTTTTTAGCCCAAAGCACATTTTAGAAAAACCCAACCGAACGGGGCCTTCGTTGTTAGGAATTAGGATAGTTCTCGTGAGCACCAACCACCGGTGGAGGTAGTTGTTGCCCCTCCTCCATTTATGGGGTTAGGTAGTTGTGCATAGAGAACTCGCTTTAGCTGAAAGCCCCACGCATGCACCAAATAGTCCAACCTAACAGTCGTCCTCTTTCCCACAAGAAAATTTTGGATACGGGTAGAGTAGATCCACGTGGTGCCGGCACCACATCCGAGCCGTCTAAATTTGTGGGGGTAAATTTGGTCCCAAAATTTACAAAAATGTCATCATGGATCTGGGCCATCCAAAACATGTTTGGACGGCTCGGATGTGATTCCGGGCACCACGTGAATCTACCCTACCTGTACCCAAAATTATCTCCTTTCCCACCATTTCAAACAAAACAAGAGTTGTAGTTCTCCATCGCTTCCCTCATTTTTGTGTGTGTGTGTGTAATATAACCTTTTTCAAGGGTACAAATTACTCTCCCTTTTTATTTTAGAAGGATAACTAATCGAATCAATTTATCACATTATATCCTGAAATTATTACTAGTTTATTAAAGTAGACAAATATAAAAGAAGGTCCCAAATATACAAAATACAGTCCTTATATTGTCCGCTCAATAGGCGGATAATAAAAGTATTTTTTTTACCGGTAAAAAAACACCTGTAAAAGAGCATACACTCTTACGGGACAAATAGCGCTTTGGGTGGGCAATAGAATTTTCTTATAAAATAAGGGAGAAAAAGTTAAGCGCGCGCCGGAAGGCGTACCAAACACAAATTCACTCTGGATCCTCTTTATAAAGCCTGCAGAGTGAGATAGGGGGTATGAGAAGAATATGGAGGAGGGGAGGTGTGAAGAAAAGAGGAGAATGAAGATACTGTGTCTTCATGGATTTAGAACCAGTGGAAGTTTCTTGGAAAAACAAATCAGTAAATGGGATCACTCTCTCTTTCATGACCACTTCGACATGGTATGCTCACAACCCCCTCTCGGCTCTCTCACTCTCAAAATCAAAATCTCCTTCTGATTTTACCTAGAAATTAAGTAAAAAGTTGTTCGTAATCATGTTTGAATACTTCGCAAATACTTACTTTTTAGATTGAGATTTGAAATGAAATCTACCAAATACTCCATTATATATAACAGGAGTTTCCAGACGGTCTATATCCTGCTGGAGGCAAATCTGAAATAGAGGGCATCTTCCCACCACCTTACTTTGAGTGGTTCCAATTCGACAAGGTACGTACGTAGTACAATTTTAATTCTTCAAATTTAATTAGTGTAAGAGCTGCGACATTCACAGATTGCAATGGGAGCTATATATATTTTTAAGGGTCCACGCGGAAAATCTTAAAAAAAAAATACCCGGAAAGGCTTGATCCACACAGTTTTTGTTAAAAACGCTATATATAGCGTTTTTAACAAAAACTGTGTGGATCAAGCCCTTCCGGGTATTTTTTTTTGAAGATTTTTCGCTTGGACCTTGGAAAATGCATTTTAAAAACATTGAGCGGTTCGGATCGTCAAAATTTGGTCCGGAAACACAAAAAAGGGGCAGGTCCGCATAGAACTTCCAATGAGGGAGTCCTCATTAGAAGCTTACTGTATATATATATATATATATATATATATATATATATATATAGCACTGGTAGATACATGTCTAGGAAGAAGATAAGGGTACTAAGGTCAATTGTCAAGTTCTGTTAATGCTGTAGAACTTGTGCCACTAAGGTCCACAATCTCCATACATAGGGGTTTACGTACTGATAAATGAAGTTTAGGGGGTCTAGGTCCGGGGGCCTGTAGTGAACCGGGGGCCCTTGTAGTGAGTGAATCTCACTACAACAAGTCGACTAAACTACAACGGGTCTAAGTGAAGTTTGCCCAATTTTTTTTCTAATAAGTAATAGTATATGATAATGACATTGATCATTTAACCACTAGTGGATCCGAGAATGGGATCAATATGCTATAGAAATCATCAACCATTCTAGCTGAGTGTTTTGAGTCGAAAGTTTTTTTCGCGCTGTTATTTTGTAATATATTTAGATTATAACTGTCTGAATAAGATCTTTTGATGGCTTTTGTGATATAAAAAAGCAGAAGAAGAAGGCTGAAAAAAAAAAAAAACACTTGTCCATATTAATTATGTCGCCAATTTGTTATAAACCAATTGTTCAATGCTAGCTAGTTTTATGGATTACTTAATTTTTGTGATCAGGACTTCACAGTGTACACACATTTGGAAGAATGCATCTCTTACTTGTGCGAATACATGACAAGCAAAGGACCTTTTGATGGTTTGCTTGGCTTCTCGCAGGTAATTAATTAATTAATTATCCATGCTTCCTATTTTCTGAGGGGGAAAGAAAAAAAAAGGAGTATTTTGAAAGAAGATACATACACTGCCTGGGAGCCACTCCCAGCCACACCCTCTCTCACATGGGGTGTGGTCCTTACATCTGGGCCCCACACTCCATGTGAGAGAGAGTGTGGCTGGGAGTGGCTCCCAGGGAGTGTATGTATCATTTTTCATAAGAAAAAGAGAGTAAAGAGAGAAACAGGGAAAAGAAGAGTAACGGAAAGTCGCTCTTCATTTGCATCAAATCGTACATGGAAAATAAAAAAAAGGGTTCTTTTTGTTGTTGGGCCCAAAAAATTACCAATTTTGGCGGCCCCCTTTTGTTTTTATATCTCAAATAATAAAAGTTCGGGAAAAAAAAATCAAAATAATTGACTATTTTTGTTACAGTTATTTTCTGCGTCTTACATTCAATCAACTATGTCATAAGAGAGGTTAAATGTACTATACACTTATCCATAAAACATGAGTGTGTAAATAAGATTGATTGTGTGGGCATAATTAGTGTTTTTGCTACTAAATTTGTAAGAATGGTGATATTTAAGTTACATTTTTAAAATCTAACGTAAAATCTTGTAAAATTCTGGTATTGTTTTGAAAATCTTGTAGAATAATCTTGAAATAATATTGACCCAAGTGTAATTTTCGGAACATTTTGGGGTTGCCATTAGACTTGAATTGGCTCCCCGCTGACCGGATTATTAACTACGAACAATGGGCAAGTTCTTCATCAATTGATTTCAATTGTCTAATATTACACTAGAGTGCAATGTCTAACATATCTTCCTTGGCTGAGCTAATTATCGTCGATGGAATTTATAGTTCATCCAAAATGATCGACTCTGTTTTGTTTTGTTTTGTTTTGTTATGTTAAGGGAGCAACGCTATCAGCTCTCTTGTTGGGATACCAAGCACAGGTTTGAAATCTTGCTTCCCTCACTGCATTCTCTCTCCAAGTCTTTCATACAGTAAAAACTTTCCCGGTATACTTTTTAGAAAATTGATTTTTCAAAGATTAGTAACGGATTTTTCATATGTAATTTACTCCAAATTTTTAGCAGAAATGGTTTCGATAATTTAGAAACATGTTTTTAGTGCTTTCTTAAATCTGTTCAAACAAGTGCTCTGAATCTTGGTTGGGTTTGTAATGCAGGGGAAGGTGCTAAAGGATCATCCACCCATCAAACTGTTTGTATCAGTATCAGGTTCAAAGTTTAGGGATCCAAGCATTTGTGAGATTGCCTACAAAGACCCCATCAATGTCAGATCTGTCCACTTTATAGGAGCCAAGGACTGGTTGAGATTGCCCTCCGAGGATCTTGCCTCCTCCTTTCACAACCCTCTCATCATAAGGCACCCACAAGGCCATACTGTCCCCAGACTAGGTAATTTGTAGTACATATCTAAATTGAGATTTTAGATAATGAACCCTTAACCAAATTCTTTTAATTGCAATGTGATCAGATGAGGATGCCGTGGAGAAGTTACGCGGTTGGACCCAAGAGATTCTCTCCAACCATAGGGATAACGGTGGAGCAAATGTCGAAAACCTGAAACTGCATGAGGTAGCTTGTACGATTCTGGTGGAAGAGCGCGGTGATCTGCTGGTGAAGACAGGAGCTGGAGTAGCAGAGACAACCCAAGCTTGATCGATTGTCAAATCTTTCTTATTCCTTTACATTTTTCTTTTCTTTTCGTTTCTTTTTTTTATTTTGTGTGTGTTGAAGTTTAAGTACCTTTAATGTTGATTAAGGATTCAATAATTATTATTTTTTCCTTTTTGGTAATGGAGAGTAACCGGACTAATCTCCAGCCTTCCCATAGTCCTTTCCACGCGTTTGCGTGAAGTGAGGTGTCCCAAAGACAAATCGCTAGAGAGGGAAATCAATCCTGCGACAACCCCTCGGACTTGGTGGTCTTGGCTTGAAACTTTGGCATTTGCGGCATCCTAGGGTCACAGGTTTAATTCTCGTTCCAGCTACTATTGAAGCCACCTCACCTCACATGTAAGAGTGTAAAGGGTTATATGATGGGCTGTAGGGATAAGTCTGAGGTGCGCACAAGCTGGTCGGGCACACCCCACGTTACAATAAAAAAATGGTTAAATTCCTTAGAGACCCCCTCATTTATACTCATTTTCCACTTAGACCCCCTAACCTTTAAAACCGTCCATACTCACCCCCTCATCTATGCGAAATGCACAACAACCCTTACGCCGTTAACGGAATGGCGACAAATGACTATAATACCTCTTAAAAAATACCCACACTCACCCCCTCATCTATGAAAATCATCCACATTTTTCTTTTCTTTTCGTTTCTTTTTTTATTTTGTGTGTTTGTGTGTGTGTTGAAGTTTAAGTACCTTTAATGTTGATTAAGGATTCAATATTTTTTTTTTCTTTCCCTTTTTGGTAATGGAGAGTAACCGGACTAATCTCTAGCCTTCCCATAGTCCTTTCCACGCGTTTGCGTGAAGTGAGGTGCCCCAAAGACAAATCGCTAGAGGGAAATCAATCCTGCGACAACCCCTCGGAGTTACGGCTTCAATATGTTGGTTGATTAGATTAAGTGTGTGAGAGCTCAATAAAACGGAGGCATGCAACCTACTTTTAACTATCAAGTAATAATTATTTCTGACGTACCAAAAAAAAAAAAAAACTATCAAGTAATAACGGGTACCATGTAGGTTAACGTATTAGTAGGAGATTGTTGTGGTTCGTAAATTCATGCTCGGAGTACATGATTAGTCCACAAATCAGTTTGGCTAGGCTTAAGAGCGAAAGAGGTAACTCAAGCCATCCGCTTCCGCACTAGTTTTACAATTTACACCGGCATCAAGGCCAAAGTTGGATGTTTTCATGCTCCTTTATACTAGAATAACCATAGATGACTGCACAGGCTACGGTCATGTCTATTTATTTTCTCACATGTTAGAATCATTGAATTGCTTTAGACATTATATGAATGATATGGAGAATCCATTTGACAAGAGTATTAGGGCTCTAAGGATAGACCTTGGCCAAGAGTATCTATCTGAGCAGTTTAAAGCGCTCTGTGAGGAAAAAGGAATAGTTAGGCAATAACAATTTCTAGCACTTTACAGTAAAACAGTGTGGCGGAGAGAAGAAATCGTATGTTGCTAGACATGGTTGAAATCATTTGTTGTTAGACATGGTTAGGTCGGTGATGGTGCAGGGTAATCATCCAATTTCATATTGGGGAGATGCATTGCTAACTACGCCCTAGTTCTTTAACCGTGTGCCTTCCAAATTAATACCTCCCACCCCATAACTAATTTGGTTAATTTGTGGCAATAGATGGGCAAAAAACCTAGTAATTTGGTCAATTTGTGGCAATGCACTAAATGCAGATCGGCTACTTATACACATAGTATACGTGTATAGCCCATAAGAATAGAAAACTAGGCCCTAAAGGTAAAAAGTGCATCTTTTTATGCCCTAGTTAGTAATGTAAGGACTACGTGTTCTATTGGTGATTAGTAATGTAAGGACTACGTGTTTATTGGTGAGCAACCTGATTGTGTGACTGAAATTGAGTCGCGAGATGTGGATTTCCGCAATAAGGATTTTCCTATTAGAGGGGAGGTAAGTAGAGAATTAGAACTCTATGAAATAGAGGACATATAGGATCCAGTTGATGGTGTACCAAGTAGTTTGGTTAATAATAAAGATTGAAATTATTCTCTCCCAGAAACATGGAGTGACTTGCCTTATCATGGATTGAATCCAACAGATATGAATTCCCAAGATCCTCTGATGTATGGTAACAAACATGGAACAATCCCTCTTTGTCGCTTTGAGATTGAGGGGGAGGCTTTCGTGATTGCTCCGAAAGATGAAGAAGAGCCCAAAATAGCAGGAGAAGCTCTTTCATCCCCTGTTCGTACTGCAGTAGTCCTTTGACATATGAGGTTAACTAAAGCAACTTCACGTACATATTTATCACATATTGATGCACGGATGTATAACTAGAACAAGTGCTTTCTTTTCTCATTTTCCATCCAATGGAAATCAAATGTCTTTCCCAACTCCTAATCTTCGAGTACCTAGATTAGTTGGTATTGTTCGCAAGAATTGGCCACTGCGGAAGATAACACTCCAAGCTACAACCCCAAGGGGTTGACTTGGTGGTCTTGGCTTGAAACTTTGGCATTTGCGGCATCCTAGGGTCACAGGTTTAATTCTCCTTCCAGCTACTATTGAAGACACCTCACCTCACATGTAAGAGTGTAAAGGGCTATATGATGGGCTGTAAGGATAAGTCTGAGGTGCGCACAAGCTGGCCCGGCACACCCCACGTTACAATAAAAAAATTACAGCAAGCTACTAAACATGGTGGTTATTATCTTAAAGAAAGCCAAGGACAGCTCCAAGAGCCCCAGGACAGTATGGTCTAAGAGCCCAAGGCAATCTTAATGAGCAAAAAACACTTTCATCTATTCTTTGCTTTGTTTTTGTTATCATACTTCCGTCTATTTGAATAAGAAAAATATCAAGTAAATGCGTCATATGTTGCCATTTATGAATACAACAAACATATGGAATTCCCATTGTTCGACTGGAGGATGGTTACTGAAAAGCTTCTATCTCCATAGTATTATTTTGCTGTGTCCATTGACCAACAAAACTGCAAATGCCAGCAAACTATTTCCCCCCACATTCCTATTTGTTTCAATTTTTGATGTTACATATACCTAATAACTGCCCACTAAAATGCATTGGGGAAATAAACATTATACATTATACACCTGAATTGCAAAAAATTTATTAAAAAAGAAAGAAAAAAGAACCCGAGAACAGGTAAAACAAACTAGCACTAAATGAAATGCATGCCTGATTAAGGAACACCCCCAATTCGGTTGACCATATCCAATTCAATGTGTACAGTCCTAAAAAACAAGTGCAACTAAAAGGATTTGAGCAATATCAGGGGTCTTATGCTCATAGAACCAAAAGAAAATGTAAACCAGCAGCAACAAACGGTGCCAATTACACTGAGGCAGAACGAGAATGGATATATGCAGATGTCTTTACCCCACGAGACATTTTTGAAATGAGTCGGGAACTTTACCACCATGCATTCTCTTTCTCTCACACACGAGCCCATCTTCTGTAGAAAATCTGCAACTTCTAGGAGAGGACCATCCAACTCTGCATTAGCTATTTCAGGAAGTGGAGACCTCGGTGCTGCAAACTGGACAGACCTGAAGCACATAAGAAGCCATAGATCTATCAGCTCGTTCTCTTATCTGGCAAATTCATGAAATAGTAGAAAACATAAACGCATTTAACACTTTTACAATTCAGACATATTTTTTTTTTTTAAAAACCCAGAAAGATTACAAAAAAACGGTAACATTATTGGCAATCTGCTCAATAGATAGAATCAATCAATTTTTATTTTTCCTCTTTAGTGATTTGAGTAAGCGTTGTTTGCGGATGATATTGTCTTAGTGGATGCCACTGAAAGATGAGTTAATTGTAAATAAGAATCTTGCAAAGAAGCATTAGAGTCAAAAGGATTTAGGATCAGTAGGAGTAAGACAGAGTACTTCGAATGTGGAGTTTAGCAGTCGTCAAAGTGCTACTGCATGCAGCATGCGCTAGTGTTGACAGACCAACAATATCAGGAATTACCAAGAATCGAGCATTTAAGTATCTTGGCTCTATTGTTGGTAAGGATGGAGAGATTGGCGATTATGTAACACATAGAGTCGTAGAGTACGAGTTGGATGGATTAGGTGGCAAAGTGCTTCAGGAGTGTTGTGCGACCGGAATATACCCACAAATTTGAAGGGGTAATTCTACCATGCTGCGATAAGACCTGCCATGTTATACGGCACTAAGTGTTGGGCTACTAAAAAACAGCATGAAGGTAAAACACTAAGGGGGAGGGATAGACCAAATTTGACATTTGGGCGGTAGTTCGAAAGAATCTTTGGTTTTTTGAATATTATGGCGCACGACGCCCATGATAGAGCTTAACGAAAAAGATGGATTTATATAACCGACAATTGGGACTTTTGGTTTGGTTAGTATAATCTGATTGTCTGAGTCACATCTAAGGTAGCAAGAACCAACACATGCAACATTCCCACTTCTTCTTCTTCTTTTCCGCTTTGATTTTGTTGTCATTGTTTGATAGAAATTTCATGCTTGATTCTACACAAGTACCTTAGTTACAGATTGGTTTTCACTTTTCATAATTAATAAGATCAAGTCATAATAATTAAGATACACAAAATCAAGAATGAAACATATGTCAAACAACGTAGATTGGTTTTCATAACTAACAAAACCAAGTCACGATAATAAAGTGCTAACATTACCCAATTTATGTAGTTTCACAATTCCAAACACTTCCACAAAGATATAAAAAAAAATGCAGCCAACTACTCTTGTCATCAAAGAACCCAACACAAGGGGGGAAAAGCACTTGCAGCACAGTGTTGGACAGATTCATGCAAATAAATTCGGTCAGACAGAAAGTTAATAGACACTGTAGCAGTCGCAACATAGAAAAAACAAAGTATGAGAAGCAGCAACAGTGGACAAGGATGGTAAATAGAAGTAGCAACAAAGAAAGAGGGGGGGGGGGTGAATAGAAGCAGCAGCAAAGAAAGAATACAGAAGTTTCAGAGAAGATGAAGAAGAAAAGGAAGGTTCATACAAGAAGCAACAAGAACCATAAATTATTAAGTTGAGAAGCTATTTCTTCACAAATATTCTTCAAACATCTGACGTGCAAAATTCTGAGAACCTATCTTCTTACAAACAATCAAACACACATGACACAACAGAAAAGAATAATATACCAGATGAACAAAATAAGACCAGCAATGCAGCTAGTCCCTAGTTCTGAGAAGCAATACAGCTCATAGCTCTGACACCAAATTGATGCAACTAGCAAACTCAACGAAAATGAACTGCAGTTCTTATATTTAAAAACTCAGTCAAAAATACATAGAAGATAGAAGGGAAAAAACCGTAGCCGGCTAGAGACCTTGAAACCACAAGGAGAATATAGGGGAAATAAATGGGAGAAACACTTGAAGTTCTAGGGACCTTGAAACCACAAGGAGAACAAGAGAAAGGGGAAAAGATACAAGGCCATAGCCTCCAACAAACTTAGGTTTTCACGTTTTCTTTGCCTCCCCTCAAATGACAGACTCAAGTCCTATATTTACACAATTCAAAAACCTAAAGCATAAAATTACCAAAATATCCCCTAAAGATAAAATGACACATCAACCACCATCCTTTGTTTGTTGCAAACCATAGTACATCACTTGCTTTTTCAGCCACTACGTACTGTCTTTGGAGGACCAAAGGAATAGTAGAGATTTTCAAAGACAAAGCATGGGTTGCCAAGGCTTAATCCAGAGAATTGTCAATAACATCAGAGCCAGCTCTCCTCTTGGAAAGTCCCTCCTTCAGATGAAAACAAGAGGATCATTGATGCTAGGAACCTAACAGCGAAACTCGTAATGGCTGATTTTTCCCCTCTTTTTGGTCTTCCCTGCTAAGTGGCCTGGAAGCTGAAGGGCTCTATGCATAGCAGTAGTAACTGATATATAGTTTGTTGCCGGTTTTGTTAGTTTTTTTGGCCTTTCTAAGATCATAGCTGGTTTGCTGTTGTTGTCCTGTTGGGCCTCAAGGGAATAGCCCTTGCCCTTTGTTGGTTTGGTTATTTTCCTTTATGAAAATAGCGTACCCAGAAAAGATAGATTGAGGAATGACGAAGCGGTAGCCTTTCTAGACAAGTTGCAGCGGGAACCTAATCTTGTTTTAGCTGCAGACAATTTTAGATGGAACCCATGTAGCACAGACATGGAACAAGGATATGGATATCAATAAAAGACACGGAATTTCTTACAAATGGGGACATGGACATGGTAGGGAACATGACAGTTTTTCTTAAATAACTATTTTAGTTATCCATACCTCAACATAAGCTCTACACATTGTTGCAAGGACTTTTATACAAAAGTTTCATCTACCGATCATGCGTGCCCATATAAATACAAAATTCTAGTATTACATTTTGGGCCCAATAGTCATGAAAAATTTTAAAATTTACAAAAGCAACCCCTCGTGAGTCGTGTCCCCTGTGTGAGAGGTGTGTCCTACTGGAAAAATATTAGAACCACTACTTATTTTGGCAGGGGCCGAAAACACTACCCTGTTGAGAAATCTATTTTGGCCGAAAACACTACCCTGTTGAGAAATCTATTTTGCACATATCATCCAAACATTTTTATGAGTTAATAATCGATTTCGATCATAATACAAAACCAAAAATTCTCAATCTAAAACAAAATATATGCTTCTTTCTTTCTCTGTTTTTTTTTTTTTTTTTTTTTTGGGTGTTTGTGGGGGGGGGGGTGGGGGGTGCTCCCAAACACCACCGAATTTTGGGGTGACATTAGTAATTTTGTCGGTGATATTAATAACTTTGAGAGTGGCATTAGTAATTAGAATCGCACGGTGGAGTAGAATAAAACTCTTTAGTTTTCCTAATGGAATAACTATTAATTTATATATGACGATAAAAAATTAAAAAAATAAAAAACTATTCATTTATATAGATGAATGGCGATTCCATTTGGGTATTCCATTGGATTGGTCACTCCATACAATTTGCTCTGCCATACGAAAGCAATCGCGAACTGTGTCTTGAGGGTCTTCCGATTGCAAGATCAACTCAACCCAAAAAAGAGTAAGAGATTCCACACAATCAATATATATGCCCCTAGCCTAGGCACCAAAATATTGCATACCCAGCAGCCCAACTCCATATTCGAAGGCGAGACAAAGTAGAGTAATCATTCCTATTAATTAGAGCATACGAATCAATCAACATAAATAAGTATTACACGTCTATGTTACTACATTCCAGAGACAGAAAATAACTTCTGAGGATTAACAAGTCGGTCAAGTGGAGCATGCTGATACTTCCTCTCAGACAACAGATGAATAGGTGGGTTCTGTAGACTGAATGCAAGTATTTTAAACTCAAAATTTTCAAGTACGAGAAATGGAAAAAAACTAGGGATCTCCACCCACTAAAGTTACAGACCAAACCCCAACAATGTAATGAAGAAACTTTGTATCAAACCCAAAAGCTTAAGCTATTAGGCGGAGACATCTACCATTACTGCATTAAGTCATAAGTAAATGCATATTCTCTTCTGAGATATGCCTCTTTGAACTCAGTAAACAGGTACCTTTGGAGCTTGATATCTATTTTCCTGTAAATGGATGTAGTTTTTCACAAAACATTAATGAAACCATAGTTGTCAAGGGCGAGAGACACACAAAGGCGCAAGGTCCTGTTGGGGCTTAGGCATAGTTGTCAAAGGCGCGCCTAGGCGCTCGCCTAGGCGAGAGGCGCAGCGAGGCGCACTCTTTGCGCCTGGGGTACACCCAGGCGAGGCGACTTGAAAAAGGCGACGAAAAGGCGCGCAAAGGCGCAAAAGGCGCAAAGGCGAGAGGCGCAAAAAAAGCGCGCCTCTTTAAAGTTTCATAACAGCCCTTGATTTTGTGACTTAGGTTAAAAATCAGATCTTGTCCGTTGGTTTTTCATCTCAGAAAATAAAAGCTCACAGTCACAGCCGACATCTCTACATCTCTCTTTCTCTCTTTTTTTTTTTTTTCACGATATCTCTCTGTCTCTCTCTCTCTCTGGAGACGATCGAACGTCATCTCTCTCTCTCTCTCTCTCTCTCTCTCTCTCACACACACACACACACACGATCGAGGAGGACTCGAGCATCAGCTTCGTTGAATGATCGAGGAGGACTTGAGCATCAGCTTCGTTGGTTGCGGCCTGCGAGTATCAGGTACCCTCTCTCTCTCTCTCTCGATCTCTGCTCATCTCCGGACTCCGATCGTCGTCGCCGTCGTCGGCTACTGTTGTTGTTGTCGTCTGCTACAGTTGCCGTCGTCTGCTACTGTTCTCGTCTTCTCATCGTCGTCTGGTAACCACTGTAGCCACAGTCGGTGGAAGGTCCTGTTGACTCTTATATGTAGCAGTGTTAAGTTTACTAGTTTATTTATATACCACATGTAGCTACAGTGGTTTCATTTATATACCACAGTAGCACGTGTAGCCACAGTGGTTTCATTTGTCTTGTTTATTAGTTTATAAATTTATAATTATTACAGCCCACTGCCCACTGTTTGTCTAGTTTATAATTAGTGTTTAATACCACAGCCCACTGTTTGTCTAGTTTTTTTTTTTGTTTTTTTTATTAGTTTATATACAGAAAACAGTAACGTAAGCAAAATGGCTCAATCCATTTGTTTTGCGAGAACCGTAAACTATGTGCGATTTGGTAGATGTTTTTATGTATTTTTTGGATGGTATGCTATCTAAAACTCATTGGCTTAGTGTTATTAGTTAAAGTATTGCTATATGCTATTTTTTCTAATTTTTTTTACATAGGTGCGCCTCACTTCAAAAAGGCGCGCGCCTCGCCTCTCGCCTCTCGCCTTAGTCCCCACAGGATTTTGCGCCTCGGTGCGCCTTTCGCCTTTGACAACTATGGGCTTAGGCGAGGCACGCGAAAAAATAGGAAAAATAGCATACACCAATACTTAAAATAATGAATATTAAGCCGGTGAGTTTTAGAAAGCACACCATCTAAAATCAAAACAAACAAGTACCTTAATTAATATATCTATTTTATCACAGTAGCCTAACCCAGGAATTATAAAAACAGTAGCTTAATTTTTTTGAACTGAAAACAGTAGCTTAATTAATATATAGTGTAGTTTATGTGCACACAAATAGAAATATAAACATATACCTAAATATACCTAGACTGTGTGTGCGTGTTTTGGATATAAAAACAGTAGCATAAATACATGTGTATCACGTATGTAGAGAGAGAGAAGAGGGGAGAATACCTCAATATATATGCACACACACACACAACAATATATATAACAATATTGTCGACTCCTGAGACAAGAGATGATCCAGTGATGATCGACTTCAAAGTTCGACTAATGATCGAGAGCAGAGATGATCGAGAGAGGGATCAACTGATGCAGACAAGAGGAGAAATTTGACTGATACAATTGATGCAGCGACCCTTTTGTTTTGCTTGTGATCAACGGCCAAATGTAACAATTTTAACCTAGACGACATAATCACAGGGCTGGCATCGAATTTGAAAGAAGCACACCTTTCGGCGCCTCCTCACCTTTGTCGCCTTGTGCGCTAGGCGAGAGGCGCACCCACAGACAGCGCCTTGCATGACCAGGCGAGGCGACGTTAAAAAAAACAAAAGAGTGTTTATTTGGCTTCTCAAAAATTATTGCCACATGGAAGGAAATCATCTCATCTGTATTTGAATTAAAGTATCCATCGTGCTACTGTGCGAACGAAACAGACAATACAAAACACAATTTACGCAAGATACTATGTACAAGTGAATACGCTTAGACCCAACCTTCAACTGATTAATTGATTATTAACAAAGCAAAACAGATAAGTATGAAAACCTAAAAGGGCCAGGAGTCACGATTTGTAGATGAAGAAGTAGACCTCAAGGCTGAGAAAATCACAATAAAACAAGGAATTGAGTTCCATATGATATAAAATCTCCAAACGCAGAATGCTTATGCAAAAAAAAATGACACATTGCAAAATCGTGTATCTCCATAATCAAAGAGTTTGCATAAAGCAGTCTGAAGTATAGGTAAACCATTCAATATTACATGTACTGCATGCAGATCCCAGATAACAGGATAACTAATATAAACAAAACAAAGCGTGTACCTTATTAATCCGTAGCCAATTCTTTATGCATTCCGAGTGATATGAATGTTTGCAAGAAAGTAGAGTCAAGGTGTCACCATCCTCATAGTCCAACCGGCAAATGACACATCTGAGACATGAATACACCGAGTGGCATCACTGCAACACTAAATGATAATTAGATAGACTAGGATTTTACTCACGAATCATTTCCATCTTGAGTGTTCTGCGTCTTATAGTTCAATGAAGGTAAAGAGGCAATTGTATCAGCAGAGAGCCCTCTACTCTCAGTCCCAACTACTTCACCCAATGCAATTAGTTCCTGAACATCAATCCAAACTTTGTAAGACAAGGAGAATAATTCCAACAAAAAGCACCAGATTTCATTGCCTATTTTACCTCGTATGACAGTTCATCTGGATCAACCTCCTCCCAAGTATCCTGAAAGAGATAAAGGTCCATTAACTCTGCTTAACATAGCACTAAAACCAGATCCTTCAGGTAATCAGATGCACACATGATATATGCATCAAATTTCCTTGAGGCATGCCAGTTTCCGGTGGATTCTATCAAATATTAAACAAAATAATGTCCTGTAAGGCTGTAACAGGCATAGACGATAACACCTATACCTTATCATTTTGATTAAGAGCAAGTCCAATGGTGGTTGGAAAATGGCTATAACCATTTGCATTAATTGGCACCAAAAAGTGGTAAAGAGTGGTTATGTGCCAAATTTTGGCATCCCCTTTCCAATGGTTGGTTCTATTTTAAATCCAAACAGTACCAAATATTAACTAACTTACCCTCCACCTCATTTTCCCCTACTTTCTCAACCCCAATCCAACTACTACCTCCATCCCTAAATGTTTGTCGAGCCCACAAAGCAAGGACTTGAAAATAATCCCCTTTTTTAAGAAAAATTCAACAATTTACTACATATCAACGAGTTCTTTTAATTTATGAAAAAAAGTTTTAATTTTTCCTTGAAAAATATGTATTATTTTTAACTTCTCATTTCACGGACTGACAAACATATTGGGACGGAGGGAGTACCAAATGTTCCTTTGGTTTAGGACAGTGTTCTAAAAGTCGGTCAAGTCGGCCGACTAGTCGGCTCCAAGTCGCTAGTCGGAGGTCCCCTGACTTGATCAAAATCCGACTAGTCGGGCAAAAATCGGCGATTAGTCGGCCAAGTCGGCGATTAGTCGGCCAAAAGCCTAAATTGGTTGTAAGACATATAAGATGGGAGAGAGCCTCTATTGCTTCCTTTAGTTACTCTACCAACATACATCATCACGGTTTAGGACTTCTTTTTTTCCATTAATTTGGGTTTTAGCGTCTTCATGAGTTTAGGATGGTTGGTCTGTTTGCTTATATCGTTGCATGGTTCAGGTTGTGTCATCGACCTTTTCCATGGTTGGTCTGCTCTGCATTTTTCGCTTTGTGACCTATCATGGATGCAAGCATAGCCATACATGCTTAAACTGTAAAATGGTGAATGAGAATAGACAAAGAAAAGAGAAGAAGAAGAAGAAGAAGAAGAAGAAGAAGAAGAAGAAGAGAAATTTACCACAAAAAAACGGGGGGGAGAGAAATACTAGGTTGCAGTATAGCTAACGTTCCTCCATAAAACAGCTTTTACGCGGAAAAAGTACCTAAGGTAGTCATATAGCTCAAAAGTACAGATACAATAACTTGATACCTGGGAATTACCAACATGATCCTCTTCCTCATCTTCCCCTGCAGTCAGAACAACAATAGCATAATTGTCAACACAATTGCAGGAACAAAGTTTATTTTGTTTTTTGATAAGTACAATTGCAGAAACAAAATCAACAAGCAAGACTAAGAGGGACCAACTTGAACTAACACTCACGTTCGTTTATCCCAGCTAAGGCCAACAGCCTTGCTGCCATTTCTCGATCTTCAGCATCTTGCAGCGCTCTAGCATAGGCCTCATCATTAGGAAAGGAAGCAGGATCTAGCTCAACACCAACCCTCATGTTATTATCTAAATCTTCTCCAGATTCAGCATGAGCATGCACATCAAATGCATCCTCATCTTCATCATCATCCTCATCATCATCATCATCTTCTTGGTCATCGTCATCAATACCGTCATCAGTGTGGTCATATTCATCTCCACTAGGATCATCGAAATCTTCATCATCCTCATGGATGTAGCTCCCACCTTCCCAACTTCCATATTCACTCCCATCACCACCCATTCTTAGCATCATATATGCTCTTTCCTACACCAACCAGGTAAAGGAAAGTCAAAGCAGTACACGTGCAACGTATAACACTCAACATTGCAAAATAATAAAACAACTAATCTTCCGAACTGACCCATTGTACATTTTCACTTAGTGGTATTGGGAGTATTAGAAGGAAGATAACAGCTTTCAGAGGTTCCAACGGAAGCCTGACAATCCTACTTCAAATGTCAATCATTTTAACCGATGATAAACCAAAGGATATTAAAATTCAAATCAGAATTGAAGAGTTACAAAAACACCCGGTAAGCCATTCGCTAGGCACAAACGGGAAATATCAACAACCGTACACTACAATTGTGGACAAAAAAAAAAACATTTAATGCCCCAAACAAATTCGAACCCAGAAGCGAGCCATTCAACAAACAATAAGTACAGCCGGAAGACCCAAAAACTATCCCCAAGTCCGACCAAAAACCCTAAAAATTGAACATGATGGGCCAGTCAATTAAGGAAGAAGGAAAAAAGCTCACATAGAGAGAGAGAGAGAGACCTGTTCTTGCAAGGTTCTGGCTAGGGCGAGATCAGCATCGACCTGGCTGAGGTTGGTGAAAGGAGTTCTGATCGTTGACGACTGCCGAACCATGTTCAATCCTTCTTCTTGTTGTCGTTCTCCAACTCCTGAATCTGAATTGTTTGGGTTCTCATCGCCTGTCGTTGGGTCTGTGGTTTTGGTTCCGTCGTTATCAGATTTCGAATTCTCCATTTTATCTACTTCAAATTGAATCAAATAGAGGCTAGATTCAACCACGATCACTAATTTTTTGACGATCTGCTTCTTTTTTTTTTCTTTTTAGGGTTGGAATGTTTGAGAGAGAGATGGTATGACAAGCCAAGTGAAATGGCGTACAAGAAACCTGAGAGTCGCCGAAGAAAGAGATAATTGGAGAGGCAAGCAAAGCAAATTGAGTGTTAGATTGGAAATCAAACCCGATTACTTTACCTTCTATTTCTCCCCAAACATAAACAAATTTGAAATTACCAACAAAAAAAAAAAGGTAAATTACACTAATCTCCCCTGAGGTTTCTGAAATTACCGTAACCTCCCTTCTTTTTGGAACTATTATCAAAACTCCTCCTCGCCGTTAAAGTAGGCCTAACACCGTTAGTTTTGAGTACAAAATGTCCAGAATACACTAAACAAAACTATTAAAAAGTAGTACATGGCAATTTCAAAGTCTCTCTCTCCCAAACAGGCGATGCAGCTATTGTATACCCCATAGCTTTGGAATCTAAGGCAAGAAAATATTTCAAAGTTCGACTATCAAGATTTATTCCTAAAATTTTAAACCTCTTCATATTCCGATGATATACGTTCCAAGCATTTGAAAAAATATCTGATTTTGATCCATCCTTTATGTAAGGTATATAATAAAGTAAACAAACTTTGATAACCATTTATTTTGTTTTAAATAGAGTTATATTTACTCTAAGATGCATTAATTACCTAGATTTTTTAGTTTAAAATAGTTATATGCAAATAAGATTCTCAACTATTTTTATTTTGCTTTATTGTGCAATTTAGTGGAGGTATAGAAAGTACTAAGCAAATTTATGAATCAAGGTATTATTTTTTATTTTTGAAAAAACTAGAGTAAAGAAAATATATTACATTGTTAAGATATTCCTTTAATTGTTCAAATGTGTAGATAAAGTAGCTTCAAAGATGAAAATTTGAGTTTAACATAAATAGATAACTAGATGTAAGGCCTCATGCTACTGTTTGGTTCTTTTACTTCTTTGCAATGGAAAATAATTGTGTGCGAGCGTGCCAGAGAGAGTTTTAAATCTCCTCCCTCAGATTAACTTTGGAAAACCAAATCTAATCAGGCGATTATGTTTTATTGGTTCAATTACCTCAATTAAGAGGATTTTTTTCCTTCGAAGTGAAGAAATCCAAACCAATATACTTAGGAAATCAAAGAACAACAAATAAACAAGATACTTCGATTGATAAATCAAAGGTAAACTTACTTCAAAATTGCCTTCAACTTCAAATACAAGGTAACAAGAACTTCGAACAATTGATTGTTACAAGAACAATCAAAATTTACTTCCTAATCTACTTCCTAACCTACTTCGAACTGAGTCGAAATCCTAATTCTACTTTGCCAATGAACAAACCAAGCATCATTTGTTTGATAGCTGTTTGTTAAAGATTTGTCTGGGGGTTTTTACTCTTCGATTTCTTCTATTTTATAGGCACTGCTTGCAATTTGAACTTCCCGCTCAAAGAATTTGAACTTGGCTTGCTTCGAACTCCATCTTTGCACTTCAAATTGGCAGTTTCTTCCCTCCAATAGATCTGAACTTGTTAATCTTCCTTCAGAAGTTTTAATTTGAATCTGCACAGTTACTTATCCAAGTCAAATGATTAAATGTTAATGAAATAACTGCCTTGCATGATATGCTCCACGTGTCTTAACTGTCAACTACCTTGTTTCATGCGTTTACACGTGGAGTTCATGCACTTAGCAGTTGAAATCAGGGTTTCGAAGTCAACTTATTATATCAGTTTGACTTGTAACTGCCAATAACTGCTTTTCAAACATGAGAACTAATACGACATCGTATTAATCCATCTTTATATCAGTAATCCAGTGCATCTTCATTGACACATATTTGCCAACGTTTGGCATAATTGATTACGTGTCAATTAATTATTGGATTTGTTAATTTTATATGTAAACAGCTACGCACGAGTATCATGCCCGTTGGTTGAACTTGGAAGCAAGTACTTGTATGAAGTTAGTTACAAATTCTAAACCACAAGAGTTGGTGGTTTCTTCCTTTGCATATATACTCTAGTGTTATGCCGCGTGTTTCGCACATTGTGGTTATTGTTTTGATGGAATATGTGCGCCACAAATGCTAGATTAAAATTTTCTTTTGAACTGCTTCAAACAATTTCCTCTTCATTAAGTATCTTTTGCAATCCATTCTCTTTGCCTGCTCAAGAACCAAATCATCCCTTTAAGTAAAATCTACAGATTCCAATGGTTCTACACAAGGTTTTCAATCCCGTTCCATATTGGTCGGTATGTACCATTTCCATGATAGTACATTGGCCTTCAAATTCCATCCCCAATGAAATACCGGTGCTTACCGAAAAATACTATGCATACTGAAAAAATTTCGAGCGAGATGGCAGTAGATTCGATTTCAGTCGGTAACTGTAAGCCTGGAAAGCTCTGCGCCTCTTCACTCTCGAAGTCTCCCGATCTAGGCTTCTTCATTCTTGTCCATGAAGATCGATTTGACTATCGTCTCATTTTTGTGAAAATGTGAATAAGACAGGCCACCATCTAAGTAGAATCCTTAGGAATCACTGAGCCAACTCGTTCTTGCCTCAGCAACTTGATTTCATGCACTTTCTAGGCTTGGACTGTCTTTTTCCCTTCGGAATCGTCATTGGAGAGGAAAATTGATACGATTTTGTTGAGCATTAGGAAATTGGTGGACGACAAAGTGACCGTTGGCGATGGTTTTAAATCCGAACAGTGTATATAGATCTATACGTACAATACACGTCTATATCAAAAATGCTAAGTGCCTAGAAACAATACCCAAAAAACTGGAATGAGTGGCCCAAACTGGGTACCTTCTAGTATTGTCTCTTTATATGTAGCACTGCTGATATCTATATATCTGTAGAGGGTAATAGTAGTGTGTAATAAAGTATATATCTACTGGGTAATAGGATAAATGTTATATAGTATCTAATGGGAATGAGGATTGTGTAATAGGTGTAAGCTAACTGTGTGTACGTGTTGAAAACTTGAGATTGTGTAATACAGACCTGGAAGTTTTTTCTATTTTGGTAATTTGGATTGTTTATAATAGTGAGAGAGTATTTATTTTAGACCCTAACGATAATTTATCTTATGATAAATTGGATGATATGAGAAAAAAATTCGATTATATGTGTGTGTGTGTATTTATATATAAGTAGTACCGCTATCCGAAACGGTACCTAGTACTAGCCGATACAGGTACCGCCGTACCAATAAAAAAATCGCTACCCAAGCTGGTACGGGATTCAAATCTTGGTTCACACATAAGCAAATCAGAAAAAGTAATTTAGACAAACGTTAACCCAAAAATAGCATCAGTGGAATCGATGGAGCTACACCAGCTCAACATCTATAAGTTATCTCTAAAAACCCCGGAATGCCTTGTCACATCTAAACTCGAATGGCTTTCACCTCCAACCGAGATGCCTATATCCGCGTCTGCCAAACCACAAACGCTCGTGCCCAATCACAGGATACAATGCGTGACACATCTCTCCACACCATGCAACTACATATCCCAGAGATGATGCAGTCACAAAATCATAAAAGAAAGAGAATCTTATGATGCATAATCTCATCTCCATCTCAATCCCTCTGTTCGGAGCTCCCGTGGACATATTCTCAACAACTAGTTGCATCCTTGTTACTGGCCAGCATTCTGCACACCTCCTAATTTGGCTCCTGGCGCATCCAGTACCCTCCGGTCATGACTCATGAGTACACTCCCACGCCTATCCTGTTTGCATCTGCAACTGTTGCCTCTTGTCCATGTCATAAAACACACATACTGCCTGACCGTGGCTGACATCAACTCCAACTACCACTGCACTCCCACAAGTCTGTACGGTAGTCCATCATCCAATCCATGCAACTAGAATCACAACTGTAAATCCCGATGATAGGTCTTCGAATCGGATTGAACCAGACTACCTTCGATCACTGTCAACCAACTTTGATCTAATTCTTTAGCAAGTGCCTGTGCCGTTAATCAATCGAGTGTATCCGCACCCCGAAATCGAGATGCAACACTCAAAAGAATGTATCCTTACTCACTAGCTCTCGATTGATCACCACGGCTCAACCATCGTGAAACTGCAATCATTCGATTGCCTCGATCAACCTTTGATCTCTGCATGGTGTGTAGCTCTTCGACTCTGTTCGCCTTAACCGCCATTTCCTCCACTCCTAAGGTCCTCCACTCTTCGTCAACTCTCCTAGATCTCAGCCTGCCTCTTGGTTCATCCACGTTCCATTCCTGGCTCTCTCAACACCCCTTAAACTCCCATCGGATCTCCATAATCTATCACTCTAGCAAGCGCTTGTGTCACTGACCAAACAAGCATCCATGCACCCGAACCAGAGTACAAAAACTCAAAAGTGTGTATCCTAACTTACTGACCGCAATTGATCACCCCTCGTTTGCCCCTGACTGAATCCAACGACTCCGATCGACCTTGATCCAAACTCACATAACGGTTCTTCATATGAAACATAAAATTCTTTATATTAACGTTAATGCATACTTCTTGAATTCATTGTTTTGACCATTCTTCTCAACTATCTTAATGGATAATTGACTCTTTTAAGAAATGAATGCTATATCAGGCCACTACATAGAGGGGTGCAGGGTACTTTGTTCTTGTTGATTGCAGTTCAAGAGCATCGGAGTTTTGGATGCGGGCACACTGGTTAGGGGGTGCGGGATTATGATCAACCGAGGAAGATTTGACTTGCAAGGATACATTCATTCGAGCGGTGTACCCGATTGAAGTGCGGAGATGCTCATTTGGGAATGACACAGGTACTAGTCAGAGCGGTAGATCAGTTTGAGCCACAGAGATCTAGCAGGATTGGAAGACGTCCTGGAGTAACGAGTGGTGTATCCCGGTTTGGGTGTGCAGTGGAGCTCGGTGGGGGATGCGGCGTAAAAGAAGGAGTCAGCCTCTTCGCAGATGGTGTTTGAGATCATTTGGCAAAGTGAGCCTCTGGTGTGGGCAGGAGGTAGCTGCGGATATTTTCTTGACAGGGATGCTAGAGTGGCGGAGCACGGCTGGATGAAGCTACGGGCACTCCAGTGAGAGGGTGCACGCGCTCGGATATGGAGTGCATACACCTTAACGGAGGTGTGCAAGTGGAGAGCATCCCAGGTGAGGGGGTGCGGTACTCAAATTTTCTGCTCGGCTGCGGATTCTAGCTTGCAAGGATTCATTCTTTCGGGTGAAGTATTCCGGTTTGGGAGTACGGTGTAGCTCGACTAGTTGATGACACAGACGCTTGCTAGTGGTGCCGGATTAGAGATGGCAACATGGTGGTGCTGCGGTCAACATTTACCCACTCTGGATGAAGGGAGTGATTGTTGGGTTCCACTCCGTGTGGGCCGGATGAGCTTAGGCCCAAGGTTGTCTAGGGTTTCCTTAGAATAACCTTAGGATTATAAATACTCTTGTAGTCTCTCTTATTTTGTGGGTGGTAGCATAATGTGAACGAGACAAACTGAGAGTGAGAGGGGGATCCGGTTGTGGCTCCCCAAAGAGATTTTCCAACTTGGATATTGTGTGAATATACATAAGAGAGTTTTCCTCAAATTTCTTGTGTGTTTGTGTGCATGCGTGATCCAGAAGCACAACAGTAAAGCTAATATGTGAGGGGCGGTTCCAGGGACACAATATTTTTAATTTGTTTAAAAATATTTTTAAGAGTACAGGTAAAAAATCAACTCATTTGGAGATCGGTAAAGGGTTGATTGGTATTTGTCCGTAAATTTGAAAGGATAAAAACTGAATGAATCGATCAAGTAGATGAAGCCCTTAGCAATTTCCAAATAAGGCCTAGTTTGCCGTATTGATTTTATCAATTGAGAAAGAAGTTTGATAAAATCTCAGATTTTTTAATGCAAAAATCTCTCAAAAATCTGAGATGTTATCAAACTTCTTCCTCAATTGATAAAATCAATACATCAAGTATTGATTTTATCAAATCTTGATTTTATCAATTGGCAAATTAGGCATAAGTTGATTTTTTAAGGGTACTGTGAACACCCCGCGGGAAAGTCCACGAAAATGGTTTTGGTGCCGAAAAATGATTTGACTGATTGAATGGAGTCGCCACCCGAGTTTGAGGACTGTACCCGAGAAACCAATTGAAAAATGACTCTTTTGCCCTTGGTATGGAAAATATTTTCACTGGTCTTTCAAAATGAGATTTCTCGGGTTCGGGAGCTAGGTTACGAAAGGGGAAGGAATTTAAAGCACCCCTCCCGCCCGATGCAACCACCGGTCTTTACTAAATACTTAAGGGATTTTAAAAAATATTGTTTGAATGGACTTTATACACAAATTCATGTGAGAGCACAAAAAAAAGAATGTATCAAAAAGATCAATGAGAGATGGGTGGATGTTTGTGCAAAATGTTATGAGTGAATGATTTCCATGCATAGAACATTAACACTTGATCAAATCATGCCCAAACTGCTCCAAGGTGTCCCAAAAACTGATCACAAGCATTACCCCTGCCACACCTGGATGGTAATCTGGGCACCAGAATTAGGCAGATCCAGGCGCCTGGATTAAATGCAGGCGCCTGGATGGCCCTCCAAACAACAACCTCAAAACCTCTTTTTCCACAGTAAGCACCAAACGAGATCCCCTTTTATTCATTCACACACATTCAAAATGATATCTATGAAAAAAATAGACCTCTAGATCAACTTCATGACATGATTTGAGCTTTGAAATGTATGATCTTAGATGACTAATCGGCGAAATGCAATACATCAAACATGCTCTAAACCTGATAGATCTCATTCATGTATGCAATGTATCATTTTATCAGTCTATGCTTGTAGCAATGCAAAATGAGAATGAGACCATACTAGAAATGCAATAAGAAATGTTCATATTGGACCCTAGTAACGGGGAATATGTTTATATAACATGAGAATTTCTCTAAGCACTTTATAAACTAAATGATCAGGCCCTACAAGTGACACATAAACTCATATGAACACTTCTTTCTTATGTAATCTCTTTTCAAAGCATGATTGCAACCTCAAAACACCTTAAATGCTCATTATAGTAAGGATCAGAACATGAAATATAAACAACCATAGATCAATGCATGCAAATGATGTACCAAAAACTGATTAAAATGCAAAGGGAAGCAGAAAACATGATCAAAGGAATGGAATCCAGGCGCCTGCATGGAGTGAATCCAGGCGCCTGGACTCAATGCAGGCACCTGGAAAGAGTTTATCCAGGCACCTGGATTGAGTACTGATGCACAAAACAGATTTCTCTCTTGATTATTTTCAAATCTCTCCCAAGCCCTCTACTGGTATAGAAGACCAGTAAGAGCTTGGTTGAGTTCCCCTCAGGGCCTACTTGAACATTTTGGTAAAAGAATCTACCTTTTGGTTTGATCAATGAACTTGAAATGGGTTTTTGAGTGGATTTTATGGAAATGTAGCTGCTGATTTTTGAATTTACAGAGCAACAAAGGGTAGTTTATGAGTGTTTTGATGGAGTTTGGTTGAGGGGAGTGAATGGATGATGGATTAATGGGGCAATGAGGGGATTTTTAGGGTTGAAGTGGATAGGATTTGAAGAGTGATGGTTGAAGCTGGAGTTTCTGGAATAAATTTGACAGAATAACAATAAGGGAGAAGAGGAGAATTCAGCCCCTGAAAATGAAGTGGAGGGGTAGCTTAAATAGGCAAACAAGGGTTCAAAGTGGGCCACTTGAACACTTAGAAAGGGTGAGGGATCACCTAGGGGTAAAATGTAGAGGTAATCATCTCTCTCACACCCCTCTCCAACTGATTCTGCAACAAATCCACCCAAGATATCGTTCCCGCCCACTATCAACTTAAACCACACTCAACCTGGGCTGATATCCAGGCGCCTGGATTGTGCAATTCCAGGCGCCTGGACTCGTTCCAGGCGCCTGGATTTAGCCAATCCAGGTGCCTATGAAAGTAATCCAGGTGTGTATGTTTTAAGATTTTGGGCCATTCCAAGGTTATGAGGGATGTTTTGGTAATTTTCTGAGAGGTTATTAGTGGGCCCCTCAAGTCTTTGATCAAACCTTACATGCTTTATTTAGGCATTTTCATCATCGGGGAAGTCTCGGAATTCCGATGGTCCAGATTGGGGTGTCTACAGGTACTCTTAGAAACATGTTTTAAACAAATTGAACGGCTCCAGTCATTATCGTGGGGCTCCTATTATTGTTGTGTCAACTATTGTGTTCTAAAACTGCCCCAATATGTAATGGGGGAATTGCCGGACAGTGGTGGTAGGGGCAAAATATTGCACTTTTTCGAAACCACCGCCAAATAACTTTTGCACATAAGGTGGTGCACTTTTTCGAAACCACTGCAGGCATGACAAGGAGAAAAGTAATTGCGCATAAGTGGTACCTCCAAATAACTTTCCTAAAATACCCCTCTATGAATTAAATCCTAACACCCAACCCCTCTTCCTCGTTGTGGAAACCCCAACCAAACACCCAATCGGCCAATTTGTCTCTGTTAAAACCCAAACCAAATCTCTCTCTCTCTCTTTCTCTCTCTCTCTCTCTCTCTCTCTATGAAGAACCAAGACAACAATCACCATTGAAGCACTAGTTTTGAGTTCTAGCCAAATTCGAAGTAGTCCACAAACTTGATTTGACCAGTGGGTATTGTTTGTATGTCAGCGAGACGATCATAGTGCTGGAAGTACGATCGGGTATCGTCACCAGAGAAGCCCATACACGCCAATTGAACGACGACACAAGAGAACGGGAGTATTGATCTGTTATGATCGAGTTTGAAGTTCATCAAAAAGAGTTTTTATCAGTGGGTTGCCTTCATCTTGGAGAGACAATTCTAGAGGTGTGGTTGCGATCGAAGTACGGAGGAGAAAAAATTGTTGCAACTTGACTGAATGAAACAGCTTGGAGTTTCCAAAAAAAAAAAAAACAGATGGATATCCCTTCGACTCGAATTCCTTTCCCTCCATCAACATTTCAATCATTTTCGCGCAATTGATCTTCATCTCAATCGATCCCTCGTTCAACATGTCCACCATGAGTGATACCTTCGCGGGTTTCACCAGATTCTTCTTCCACTCAGAATCCAAATCCAACTTCACGAGAATCTCAATTGCCTCAGACCCAACATGTGAAAGTCAAAGGACCCAATAAAAAACAAATCAACCCAATCCCACCATTAACTGAACCGTGGGTCTTAACAATTTGCCTAAGCTCTTTAAGGGATTAAACCCTAGCTTGACCCTTCACTTTTTTCTTCAAAACCTCCAAAATCTCCAAACCCCTACCCTACACATTTTATGACTTTTCGTATTAGTGGATTTGAGAAAATCGAGAATGGAAGATTGGTTTGGGGTTTCAAAAGAACTTCAAAGGTTAGATTGGTCTACAAAGAAAAGAGATTCCATGAGTGAGAGAGAACCATGGGGAGAGAAAGGGAGACACTAGGGTTTACAGATGAACCAATTGGGGAAGAAAATATGATGAAAATTGGGGGATTTTGATTTAGGGGTTGTTTTTCTATAAAGTTTCAAAGTCAGCGATACATTTGTCTAGGTAAAATAACAATACCATGTATGTGCAAATATTATTCCTCTTCTCACGACTTGATGATTTCGAAAAACTGTGTCATGTATGCGCAATATTTTGCCCCACCACCACCACTTTTTGCATTAATTTTATCTTTAGCGAATTTTCTAAGATTTCAATCGTACTTGGAAAAACTTCAAAAAAGCCTCTGAACTTTCACCGCAATGCTTCATAGGCCTCCAAACTTAATGAATTTCAATTAGACTTCCAAACTTCACACATTTTAATCACACCCACGCCGTTACTTCCTGTCAATTTTCTAACGGAAAATGCTTACTTGGCGTGTCAACCCTCATTTTGGACGAAAATGCAATATTTAGTTGGCCATCTCCTACCATTTTGACTCCCTCCTTCATTTTATCTCTATATATACCAACCCCCACAGCAAATAACCCTAAAAACCGACTTCCCTTCTTCATTTTCTCTCTCCCATCTTAACATCCACTGCCATCTTCTCTCTCTCACATCTGAAAAATGAGAAATGCACGTGACATTGGCAACTTCATGGAAGACAATCTTGCAAAGTTTGTGGCAACCGGAGAGAGATGCACACCTCTTGGACACCTCTGGTTGCAGAAAATGTAGGGTTTTTGCCTCTATACTTGGTGTGTAAGGGTTAGTGGTGGTGGTTAACTATGTACTGGGTATGGGTAAGGGGAAGGGAAAGGGTAAGGGTATGTATTTGTTTCTTTTTTGTGGTGGTGTATGAAGTGAATGGCCAATGTAATGACCTTATTAGTTTATTTAATGTAGCTTTCTGTTTCCTAATTGTTGTCTGTATGAGGAATTATTCTCCCTCCATTCTTCAAAATTGCACTCTAAATAGAGCATGCAAGAATGGCCTTTGTTTGGGAAAATAAAACAGAGTGTAATCCAGGTTCCATTAAACAGAGCATGTAACCATGTAGTGCACTCTATTCTAAAAAAGTGCACTATGTTATAAAAAAAACCCTAATCGATTCTTCATGCAGTGTAAAGTATATGTACCATAGGTAGGAGGATCACACCCAGATTCTCGCATCATCCAACCCATTTTCGTCTTCCTCATGATCGATAAGGATTAAGAAAGCAGATTAATGTGATTCGTGTGGACGGTGCCACTTTCTTCTGTTAGTTTTGAAAAAGAGGCGATCTGGGAAAAAGGAAAAATTTAGAGTCGCCACCCGGGGTTTAATTTTTGAAAAATGTTAGGTACCCTAGAAACCGTTTAGAAAAAGTAATGACTCTTGTGCTGCTGAAAAATGGTTTGATCTGCGAAAAATAGAGATTTGGGTTCGGGAGCCAGGTTACCCGCGGGGAAGGTTTTGTTCGAAAAATGCACCCCGCATGCCCGAAATTTTCCGGTCTCTACTAAATATTTATGGGAGTTTTCTGAAAAGGTTTTACTAAAAACTTTGTTTCACATAAACAGTATAAAGAGATAACATGCTCAAAGGAAACAAATAATAATAACAGATCACGTAATACACAATCAAATGTAAGAAAATCAACCAAGAGGAAATGTAAGTGCAAAAACAGAAAGTAAAAGGGGTCAACTGTAATTTAACCCCTCTGGTTTTTTTCCAAAAACATAGCATCACGTTCCAGAAAATAGAGGAATCAAAATATTTTCCCACTGATGCCGTACGGCATCCAAAACCATACCGCACGGTGCATTCTGGATGCCGTACGGTGCCTCTGTACACCATATTTTTCAAACAAAAGTTGTCCGATTGAAACTAATCTCTATTTTTGGTATAAAAACCATGTTGTTTGACAATCAAAGATCATTTAGGAAATGATTTTGATGGATGAATGTACCTCATTTTAGGGACGGCATTTCGTGACAATGGATAATGTCACGCGATACCTACCCGAGAGGCTCAAGCTTTGTTAAAAAATCTCCTTTTGGACTCAAGGAAAAGCTACAGAGCTTTCCTGAAGTCCTACGGAAATCCCCCTCAGAAGATTATTGCTTCGATTGAACACGGATTTTATACCTTGAAACGAACCAAACGGATCAAACTGGGACTTATAGCTTTCTGGATTTGTGGAGCAAAGTTTTCACGTAGTTTGGGGAACTGTGGATGAATGTGAGTATGGTAACGGAGCTTTGGAAGAGAAGTAGTTTCACTGGAAATTTTTGGTTGGTTTTTGTGTGAGTCCTCTCAAGCTTTTTAAACCGTTTGACGGTGGTCGGGTTATATAGGAGAGGGGTGTCGTACGTTTCTAACATGAGAGAGATTCGTACGCAAAAAAAGTGGGCTACGTCGTAGGCTTTGCCGTATTACGCGAACGAACTGAGCTGCTGGGCAACTCTGGAATCCTGTTGATGCAAACGAACTAACTAACCGTACGGTCCGAATCTTCAAACACGACTTGTTGGTGCAAGTCGTGTTTGAAGATTCGGACATCCCAATTTGACTAACCGTGTGGAAAACAAACAAAACAGGAAATCTGGTCGAGCTCAGGGCTTCCTACGTACCTCGTTTGTGAGGATCAGACCAATCGTAGTTCGTTGGGGCTGTTATGAAAAATTGACACCTCAGGTTTCAACGAGGGAAAAACGAATGATGTTTGAAAAATGAAAGAAATGCTTCGGAGGCTCGAAAAGCCTGTAAAAAATATTTGAAAAGCCGTATCTTGGAGGCTCTAAAGGCCGTAAAAATAATTCGGAGGCTAAAAAAGCCGTAAAAAGATAACTCGGGGGCTCAAAAAGCCTTTAAAAACATTTTCAAATAAATTTGATAAAATTAACGCCGTGGAGGACTTAAAAAATTTTCAGAGGAATTAATGCCGTAGAGGACTTAAAAATTTTGGGAAAAATTATCGCCGTAGAGGACTTAGAAAATTTGAAACCTTAGAGGATTTTTTTTTAAAAATTAATACCGTAGAGGATTTAAAAATTTGTAACACCGTAGAGGATTTAAAAGTTTAGCAATACCGTGGAGGATTTAAAAGTTTAGCAATACCGTGGATTTAAAAGTTTAGCAATACCGTGGAGTATTTTAAAAATTTGTAACACCGTAGAGGATTTTAAAAATTTGTAACACCGTAGGGGATTTAAAAATTTGTAACACCGTAGGGGATTTAAAAATTTGTAACACCGTAGAGAGTTTGAAAATTAATAACACCGTAGAGGATTTTAAAAATTTGTAACACCGTAGAGGATTTAAAAATTTGTAACACCATAGAGGATTTTAAAAATTTGTAACACCGTAGAGGATTTTAAAAGTTAATACCGTACCGTGAAAGCTTGGAAAGCGGGTCATTTTGGAAGTTGTAGACACCCAATTTCGGTAACTCGTGCATCCCCAATGATGAAAAGAACGCGCAAAATATACCTCAGAACAGTTGCTTGAGTCGGATGGATCAAAGGAACCAAAAACCCAAACCCACTTGAACCGTACGGCCCAAAACCCAGAACCGTACGACTTAAAATTCCCTTTGCACCGTGCGGTGTTGCTATGTGCACCGTACGGTACACTTTTGACACCATACGACACCCTTCTCCCATCAACAAGATTTCTGCGATTGCTCCAGTAGCTCAGAACAATGATGCGATTCGGCAATGATGCGATTTTTCTTGACGTACGGATGTGGCATAACTTGTAAACTTGCCCAAAGCTTCCTCTATAAAAAGAGAGCAGGAGAAGCCAGCAAAGGGAGGATTTTCATGGATCGATTCCCAGCAAAAAAATTCCTTTCAAATACAAAATTGCCGTCTCCTCGTTACTCTGTCTAGTTCAAACCATACATAAAACCCTTGTTTCCATAAGCCTACAACTACAATTTTCAATCCCCCAAACCGATCCCGATCCTTTTCGAAGTTTGTGGTCTTAATCGAGCAAACCTAGAGGTATATATTCATGTTCAAATTGCAACAATCTTCTGCGGGGAGTGTCCACCGGGCTCGAGGAGAACTCTGTAACTCTTCCTCGAGTCCAAATGGAGATATTTCAACAAAATTCGAGCCTCTCGGGTTGGTATCGCGTGATATCATTCGTTGTCACGAAATACCATTCCTAAAACGAGGTGTATTCATTCATTAAAACTATTTTCCAAACCTATTTTGATTATTGAATAACATGGGTTTTACACAAAAACAGAGACTGGTTTCAATCGGACAAAAATGGAAATTTTTGGAAAAATACAATGCACAGAGGCACCATACGGCATCCATTTTGTACCGTGCGGTGTGATTTTGTATACCGTACGATGTCACTGGAAACATATTTCGCATGCTCTGTTTTCTGGAATCCGATGCTCTGTTTTTTTGGGAAAACCAGCAAGGTCTAATTGCAGTCGACCCCCTTTACTTTCCGTTTTTGCACTTACATCCCCTCTTGTTTGATTTTCTCGCGTTTATATACTTGATTGCGTATCATGTGATTCATTATCATTATCTGTTTCCTTTAAGCATTTATTTCTTGATATACTGTTTATGTGAAATAAAGTTTTCAATAAAATATTTTCAGAAAAATCCCACAAAGATTTAGTAGAGACCGGAAAATTCCGGGCACACGGGGTGCATTTTTTAAACAAAAACCTTCCTCGCGGGTAACCTGGCTCCCAAGCCCAAATCTCTATTTTTCGCAAATCAAACCCTTTCTCAGCGGCACAAGAGTCATTATTTTTCTAAAGGGTTTCTCGGGTACTTGACATTTTCCAAAAATTAAACCCCGGGTGGCGACTCTAAATTTTCCTTTTTCCCGGATCGCCCTTTTTCAAAACACAAAAAGTGTGGCCCCCGACGACCACATAAGTGTTGAACAAGTAAAAGGGGGGGGGGAGTGCAATTTCTTGGAAACAAATGGACAAGGGTGTCGTACGGTGTACAAATGTACACTGTGTGGCCCCCGACGACCACATAAGTGTTGAACAAGTAAAAGGGGGGGGGGGGGAGTGCAATTTCTTGGAAACAAATGGACAAGGGTGTCGTACGGTGTACAAATGTACACTGCACGGTTCAAATGGCCACACCGCACGGCGCAAGCAGAGTTTTCAGATGGGCTTCGTTCTGTAACCACCAAAACCTTCCGATTTTCACGTCCCTTGTTCAAAATACCTCGATTGGTTGTACTCCTTAGTGAAAACCGAACTCCCCTTGCCCGAAATCTTCCTCTTCTTCCCAAAATTTCCTATCAAAATCCTTGTGATTCAAACCCATGGCGAGTTCTAGTAGTAGTGAGGGCCGATTGTCACTGTCCGGTGCTGGACCGTCTTCGCCGGCACACATGGAAGGGGGTTTGGCACCCCAATCGGCTATGGGTGATGCGGCTTCGGCGGGTGATGCTTCCTCAGACCCAGTCGGTCCGGTAGGAGGGAATCCGAGTGGTGACGAGCACCGCACGATGCAAATTGAAAGGGATAGATCCCGTACGACAGCGGCAAGTGATGAAACGCCACATGTGGCGGCTGCTGGAGGCAATCCGGCGGAGATGGGTGGTGAGACCGATATGGGCAAGGCCCTTGGCTCGATTGGTGGTGGTCTAAGCACCACGGTTGCGGGTGAGTCGCCGGTGAGCGGCATTGTAGATGATCGGCCTACAGGAGGCGATAATGTTGCCATACAGGGTGGCAAGAGCAGTTCAGGGCCCATGGAGGTTGACGTGCCGGACACGGGTGCATAGGTTCCTGAGATGGAGATGGATATTGAGGATGTGCATGTCATGGTTGAGCAGAGACTCGCCGGGGAGGGTGTAGACACTGGTTCTCAGGAGAGCTTAGTACCCAGTGATCTTCTGAGCGCTCATTTGGTTACTGAGGTACCCGTAGGATGAGAGCGGACGTCGGTTGTTATCCCGGTGGTCAGGAGGGATTTGGGGAAGGAGACAGTGACAGTGGAGGAGGCTCAGGACTCGTGCAGCAGTGGCGAGGAGACGGATGCCAAAGAGGAGCCACGTACCGAGGTGGCTAGACCCATAGTGTTGGTTTCTCGGGTTTTTAGCGGTTTGGCTGAGTCACTTGGCACAGGGAGTGTTGTCGGTGCTTCAGACCCACCAGTCGTTCCTGCTGCAGTTGGTTCTTCTCGGACTCTAGGTTTCACTTTGGCTGATACACTAGAGGAAGTGAGAGACGAGGACCTAGCGCGAACCCTTCGGGAGGATCCAAATTTTGCTGATGCTTTGGTTGAGGACAGAGTGCTTGAGCATGTTCAGGACGTGGTTCTTGAGGAGAGACAGAGAGAGGCTGAGGCTGCAGGAGTGGGAGAGTCGTTGTCTCTGGTGGCAGAGGTGTAGATAACTGAGAGGGCGAGGCCCCCTTTTACTCCGGAGACTTACGTGCCACGGGTACACTTCTTTATACCGCTGGGGTGTGACGTGTACTCGCCGGTACATCTGTTCTATGATGAGACCACTTTACTGAGGGACCCGGAGACTCAGATTTCGACACGTCCACTGGTATGTACTTCAATTGCTGCATTTAATTATTGTACTTGCTTTGAATTCCTGTAGTTGCATGCCTTCCATTGCTTGAAAAATTTGTACTTGCTTTCTGAAACAGCGGAGCACTTCTTTGCCCGTGTACGGAGGCTCCTCAGACTCTTATGAGCATTTTCGGAGTTTGCCAGGGGCAGTGAGAGAGATAATTGAGGGCACGAGCTTCATGGAGTTTATTCGGCTTCTGGTGCCGACGCTGGCGGACCGGAAGCTACTAAGGGCTTTAGTTGAGCGTTGGTGGGACACCACCAACACTTTCCACTTGAGGTTTGCTGAGATGACCGTGATGCCATTGGACTTTTCGGCAATCACGGGTCTGAGAGTAGGTGGTGAGCCGATACCGTTCGACTCAGGGCTATACAAAGACAATGCGGCTATCAGGTATTACTTGGGGAGAGAGATAGGCAAGGGAGAGCCCATGGTGAGGTTTGACCACTTGCCGGCCCTGTGGGACCATGAGCCAGAGTCGCCGACGGAGGCAGCTCAGATGGCGAGAGCTTACTCATTGTACTTGTTTGGTGTGTCTCTGTTCCTGAACAGGCGGAGTGAGGTTCACCTGGGTTGGCTCTTAGCACTGGCAGACTTGAGCAGAGTGGCGAGCTTGGACTTTGGAGGCGCCACTCTTTGTACCCTTTACTGCTTCTTGAGTTTTGTCAGCCGCGGCGTGGGGACGAACCTTGGGGGCTTCTGGAGAGTGCTTGAGGTATAACTTTACATGCTTCCTTTTTGCTTTCAAGTTCTTGAGATATTTTCATGCATATTATAGCTTTTGTTTGCTGATGATACCCTTTAACCATGCAGGTGTGGGCTTATGAGGTGCTGGGGATGTACCCGTCGGCGAACAGACATGACAATGAGGATGTGATCCCTCGAGCAGCGAAGTGGGATCGAGAGCACCGAGGAGGTAGTGTACACGCAGTGAGAGTGAACGACTTCCGCCGTTTCTTGGACCAGGCTGATGGTAGCACGGTATGACTTTGAATTCTGCATTACTTTCAAATTTGAGCTTTCTGTTACGCTTCCAACTATTTCTCAAGAAGCTGAAACCCCTTGCAGGTGACGTGGCATGTCTGGGATGCAGTACCAGACGAGTACTTGAGACGGAGTAGGGAGTTGACACAGGGGCGGATTCTGCTAGAGTCCCCGTACGGTTGGCAATGGTACCTAGGAGAGAGGGTGCCTCGTCAGTCCCTTAGGTTGGCGCACTTCAGGATACCAGGGCGTATACCCCCTGGCGTACAACGGACTAACGAGTACACGCGGGCAGAGATAGAGAGGTTCACTGTGCTGAACACTGAGCTTCCTTTCAGCAATTCTCTGAACTATGAGGGCTTCCTGACTAGCCACCTGGCTAGCCTCTTGGACATGGAGACTCGTATAGCGGCCATGGAGACAGCCTTGCTAGTACTGAGGAGAGAGAGATAGAGGTGCAGATGGCTGGAGGGGTGATGGGAGTATTGGAAGTCCCTCGTGTTGCACCCCCACTTGACCTTACCTTTGTTTAGGTATCTTGTAAAAGAAAGAAAACACATTTTCAGTTTGTATTTCTTTAAGCATTATTCAAAATACCTATGTAATGCCTTTGTTGTTTTGCAGATTCCTACTAGCTGGGCATCTGAGTCCTATCAACTAAACTTGGATCTAGAGGCTTTAGTGAGACGGTTGATGATAGGCGGCGTTCTAGAGGTGCGCCCCCGAGCCGAGCCGGGAGTGATCTTTAGAGAGGGCGGTCATGGTGGAGGTGGTCCAGATCGTGGTAGAGGAGCTCAAGGAGCCAGAGGTGGAGCCTGCGGTGGCAGCGGTGCTGAAAGAGGTGGTGGAGCTGACAGAGGTAGAGGTGCCAGAGGTGGTAGTGGTGACAGAGGCCGAGGTGCCCGAGGGGCTGACAGAGGTGTTGGAGCCGGAGCTGGTGGTGCAAGTGCAGGCAGAGCTATAAGAGGGGCTAGCAGAGGAGCTGGGGGAGCCAGTAGAGGAGGAGGACGTAGGGCTGGCCGTAGCCCTTCTCCTAGAAGAGGGACTTCTCAGGTAATCCTTATGCCTTGTTATTTGAGCTTTGTGCTTTTAGACTTGTATATCAACCTTGTATGCTGATGGAATTTGCTTGTGCAGAGCATGTCCCCACCTTCGAGGACTGAGCGTGGGAGGCCGCTGATGAAGCATGCTGGAGGTGGTCTTGTAATTCCTCCTTCTGACAGAGTACTTCGAGACCGCCAGCCTTCAGCTGAGAGACCGGGAGGTAGTGCACCGGGGAGTTCAGCTCCACCATCACGGTGGTCTTTCAGATCAGGAGAGGCAGAGAGCAGTGAGGAGGAGGACACAAGTCCAGATGAGTCTGAGGAGTTCAGGCCATGGGTGCAGAAGAGGCCCCGCACTTGAGAAGGTAGGACAGGCCTGCGTGCCTGCTTTTTTATTTGGGCGCCTATTTGCCCGTTTTTCTTTCTTTTCATGGATGCGGCCTGCGTGCCGTGGTAGCAGTTGATGATGTCGGGCCTGTTTTGCCCCTGGATAGATGCACTTTTCATTTTTATGTCATGGATATTGCATATGGTTTTTACAAAAACTCTTATTTTCGTTATGTAAAATGACTTACATTAACAAAGATTTGAATCGGAAAAACCAAGTCTAGCACTGAGAATGTATGACTTGAGACACTGGGGAAATGAATGTATATGAATTTGAAACTAGGAGAGACATGTGAGTTGACTCGATGGAATTGGACATTTTTGGCTTTTATGGAAAAACCAGAAAAACAACGACTAAGAGGAATTTTGAGTGTAAAACGCCCCGTAGCTTGATGACTTGACTTGATTGATCAAACAAATCTCGAATGTATGCAACAATGATCGCAAATCCATGAAACCAAGTAAATCTCAAAAAACCATAATCCGGTGTGCCGGAACTTGATTTTCGGCAATCTCGAGCCTTCCAAATGAACGAAAACTTGACTAAGCCATGAACCATGCTTGACGCATCCTTCTCGAGTTGGAAAATGCATGACATGCCTTGGTTGAATTGAATATCTCGAGAAAGTTGTGGAAAGGTCGCAAAATTTCCGTATCCTAGATTTTCGGCGTATCCATCTATCGAGACATCCTTGAAAGTGCCAAATTATTCCTCTACTAAACCTTTAATACTTATTTTGAGTTGTATGTACACAAGAAAAGTGGCCAAAAGAAGCTCGGAATGGGTTCCGGAGGGCCAAAATTATGAAGTTGTTCAAGAAAATTGTCATGTATGCCGTACGACATACAAAATTGTACCGCACGGTGCCTTTGTAAAGTCGTACAGTGCTAGGGTTTGGGTGCCCCACTTTTGACACTGTTTTCTTGCAATCTGAGTTCTGTCTTGTTCTCCCAATGCATGTTTGCACGTCCATAAGTCTTAAGATGCTGAACCAAAGCCTATTTCAGGAAAGTTTATAAATTTAGCATTATCCTCTCGTTCCTTGATGTGGCACGCTTCCCGAGGCGGGCGTTTTTCAAGATTTTTGAGTTTTTCTTCTTGGAATGCTTATAAGTGGGATTGTCTTCACAACACATTCATCCCAAAAATCATACTTCACATCTCCCTCCATATTCTCCAAATGGCCGTCAATATTTAAGCTTTGGTTCGTTCCTGGCTCAACGAACTCGATGGCTTGGGCTGGCTGAACTTCTGTGACTATAGGTTGGTGTCCATGCGCTACATTCGGGATGTAACCATACGTCCTGAGTTGCTTCATGCCACTGTCTGCTTCTGGGATCCCGAAGTGCATGTGTTTCGTTTCGGCCTTCAAGAGTTATGTCCTACAGTGGAAAAGTTCCACGCATACCTCGGAGGCTTTGACCTAGAAACCCCCGTTGTGGGCGTCGATTCGCGGGTGGTCCACCTCTTTTGGTTGTGTTTGTGAAAAAGGGGCGATCCAAAAAAAAGGAAAAAATTTAGAGTCGCCACCCGGGGTTTGATTTTGGAAAATGTTAAGTACCCGAGAAACCGTTTAGAAAAATAATGACTCTTATGCCGCTGAAAAAGGGTTTGATCTGCGAAAAATAGAGATTTGGGTTCGGGAGCCAGGTTCCCCACGGGGAAGGTTTTGTTCGAAAAATGCACCCCGCGTGCCCGGAATTTTCCGGTCTCTACTAAATCTTTGTGGGATTATTCTATGAAAATATTTTATTGAAAACTTTATTTCACATAAACAATATATCAATTAATATCATGCTTTTAAAATAAATAAATAACGATCACAAATCAAACAACACGCAATCAAGTAGATAAATGCGAGAAAATTAACTAAGAGGGGGTGTAAACGCAAAAACGTGAAGTAAAGGGGGTCAAATGCAATTAGACCCACTGGTTTTTCTCAAAAACAGAGCATCGGGTTTCAGCATCCAAAATCTTTTTCCAGTGACACCGTACGGTGTCCAAAATCACACTGCACGGTACAAAAGGGATGCCGTGCGGTGCCTCTGTGAGTTATGATTTTCAAAAATTCCGGATTTCACCCGATTGAAAGCAAACTCTATTTTTATGCAAAAACCACATTATTTGTTGATGAAAACAAGTTTGGAAAATGGTTTTATTGAGTGAATGTACCTCATTTTTAGGGACGGCATCCCACGACAATAGATAATATCGCGTGATACCTACCCGAGAGGCTCAAGCCTTATTGAAATGTCTCCATTTGGACTCGAGGAAGGGCTATGGAACTCTCCTCGAGCCCGGTGGAAACTCCCCTCAAAAGATTGTTGCGATTTGAATGCGAAGGTTTATACCTTGAAACGAACCAAATAGATTGAAACGGACTTTTTGGCCTTCTGGATTTGTGGGGGTAGAGTATTTAAGTGATTTGGCAGATTTTGGGTGAGTATGAATAGAGTAACGGGATTTTGAAAGAAGGGTGATTCTGCTAGGAAATTTCCAACCGGTTTGTACGAAGCGAATTCAGGTTTCGTTTTCGTATGATTTGTTTCAGCTCTCTTTCTCTCTCCCGAAACCGTTGGACGGTGTCGGATTTTATAGACGAAGGTGAGCAAGGTTCGTACGCAAAGCAGCTAGCATCATTGTCGAATATCATCATTGGACGAATATCATATTGTTCTAAGCTGCTGGAGGAACTCGGGAATCCCGTTGATGGGACAAGGGTGTCGTACGACGTTAAAGGTGTGTCGTACGGTGCATAGTGCAACACCGCACGGTGCAAAGAGAATTTCAAGCCGTACGGTTATGGGTTTCAGGCCGTACGGTTTAGGTGGGTTTGGGTTTTTTTTCTTTGATCCATCCGACTCAAGCAGCTGTTCCAAGGTACTTTTCGCGCATTCTTCTCATCATTGGGGATGCACAAGTCATAAAAATTGGGGTGTCTACACCCGTCATTCCTCTTCAAGGAGTGAGTTATGCTGATGTGCTGTCATCAAAGCTGAGTTTGAGTAAAAATGCAGCGAGATCCATGATCCAGGGAGGCGTACTCAACATTCCACGCTTGATCAACCAGTTTCGGCCTGAAGGTTTTGCCTTGTGTCTCGTCATTCTTGCAGCATTCTTGTTTGCTTGCTCAGATAATTAGGCAAGTGCAGCACTGGTGGGAGTGTCTAAGCAAATTGAGGAGTGCAGAGATGTAGCTCCAATGGTTTTGGCTGAGACTTTGATGGGCTTGGATGGGGTCCATGCTGAGCGGACCAATGTCTTTGAAAGGCAGTGCTTTGCTCCTACATGTAGGTTTCTCACTCAGCTCTCCTTTTTCTGGCTTATCTCTCGTTCTCTTTTTACCTCAACGCTCGGGTTTAGGCTTTTTATGGCTCCTTACTTGTTTTTTCTCTCATGCAAACTTGGCTTTGTGATAAGGCTGCTCTTCTGGAGGCGGTGCTGCGGAATAGGATCCATGAGACACAAGGTTTCGTTCAGAGGGAGTACCGGGAGTTTCACAGGAGCGTTCCCGGTTGGGTTCAGGTGCTTTCCCAGCTTGAAGAGGACACAATCTCTTGGCGTTTGAACTGGCTAAATCGTCCGACCATGGCAGTGAGCAATATGGGACGTCATGGGATTATTCTGACAGGTCTGACTTGCTGGACCTTTTACATTCCTTACCGCATTCTTCGTCAGCTCGGTGTTTGTCAAGCAGTACCACTCCTGGATCCTGAAAACTTCATCATGCCGAATTTCAACCATGCAACTATCCAGGCTTATCAGCGTACTTGGAGGGAACGTGCCACTATTCCCATAGATCAGTATCCCAGCATTGTGCTTCCGGGGCGTTACAAGAGATGGTTGATACAAGAGATTGAAGCAAGAGAGAATGAAACTCAAAACTGACATTTGTTTTAGTCTTAATGTACCCGAAATAAATTGCTGACCCATGACATGTTTCATGTGGGCCGATGCTTTGTTTTTGTTGTGTTTAGGGATGGCCATCTCGGCCGACCCGCCCCAATCCAACCCGTCCCCTCCCCGAATGGGTAGGGGATTCGGGGATTTTTTTGGGGATCGGGTAGGGTATGGGGATTATTTTTAAAAAAAATTGGGGATCGGGTAGGGGATGGTATTGTTAGTCCCCTCCCCGATCCCCGCCCCTCCCCTCCCCGCATCCCCATTCACACACACAATATATATATAGGTATACTATATATTTATATTATGAGTTTATAATTATTTTTTTCCTTTTATAGCTTAAGTTATAAGTTATAACTTGTTAATCATTAGGGTTACTAATCTTCCCCGCCCCTTTTATTCCTTTTTTTTTTCCTTCACAACAAAACCAAGGTCATCTCAATTCTCACGTCTCTCAACTCTCGTCCAAGACCAAGGTCGTCTCACGTCTGGTACTTTCCTCCCTCCCTCTCTCTCTCTCTCTCTCTCTCTCACTCATGTCTCTATCTCTCTCTCTCTCGTTTAGGGTGATTGTTGGAGATGTCTCAAAGGCCGAAGCCAATGACACCAGTCACACCACGCTCAAACATTCCACTATCGTCAAGGTACTCTCTCTTCCTGATACAAGAATATATCTCTGATTTGCCGTTGGTTTTTTTTATTATATATGTATATATAGATTTGTGACTAAAGGATCTCTTCAACAAACCATTAATGGAGGTGAATGACCCGTAGGAATATTGTTTACTGGAAACAAACCTAGTGGTGCTAAAATATTGTTTATTGAAGAAGAAGTAAGATCAGTTTTGCAATACATCATTTGATGTTTAATCATTTTGTTTCAATGCCAAGTAAACGATGCAGCTAATTAGGATTACTTTAATTTGATACTTGGAAGTGCTTACCAGGAATGTTGCATGAGACTTAGCGGTACTTTGGGTAAAAAAATCAGTTTGGTTGTTTTTTTTGTCTTTATTCAAAAGAAATTCCCGAATTTGTTAGTTTTGCGTCGATTTTTTGTGGTGTTTTGGTTCGTCTCGAAAAGAGGAATCTAAAAAGTATAAAATTATTACTTAAAGTTTTGTGAATAAAGACAAAAATAATCCAAAAAAACCACAAAAATTTGGATTACTTTTGTCTTTAGTGAACTTTTAAAAAAATTCATCATGATTTTATACTTTTTAGATTCCTCTTGTTAAGACGAACCAAGAAACCACAAAAAATTGATGTAAAACTAACAAATTCCAAAATAAGGACGGAAAAAACACCTCTTATTTATGATATTTCTTTGTCATTTGTCTATCAATTTTCTCATCTTACATGCGTATTTTCATTGTGAACACAGTATGCCACCACCAATGTGGGAGAGTCCGTCTACGTCAATTCAAGTGGAATCGAATGACATACAACAACCGATAGGCGATAGCTCACAAGCAGATGAAACAAATTCAATTCCCCTAACAGGTGTTGTATATGAGCTAAATTCTGATGGTGATGAGATTATCGATACGAGTGGCTTAAGGAGTAAAAATTGGCAGTATTTTCAGAAGGTGAGAGTTAAGGGGATGGGTGCTTTGAAAGCAAGGTGTATGTATTGTAAAAAAAAGTTGGTTTCAGAACAAAAGAGTGGAACAACACATTTGAATGATCATTATAACTCTTGTTTGAAAAGAAAAATGGTTGATGGTAAGCAGAAGATTTTGACACCTAGTCTTATGGCGGGGCCGGGAAAAAAGAACATACTTCAGCCTTATTCTTATGATCCAGAATATGCTAGGAAACAACTAGCTTACATGATAATAATGCATGAATACCCTCTGAACATGGTGGAACACCTTGGGTTTAGGAGATTTTGTTACGCTTTGCAACCTTCATTTCAAGTGGTTTCTCGAAAGACTATCAAGAGGGATATCCTGAAGATATATGACATTGAGAGGTTGAAGACAATGAGGCTTATGGAGAAAAATCGAAGTAGAATTTCCTTGACTACGGATATGTGGACAGCTAGTAATCAAAAAAGGGGGTTTATGGTCATCACGACACATTTTATTGATGATTCTTGGAAATTGCAAAGCCGCATTCTAAGGTAATTTACAGATATGTTAATATGCAAATTTAATGCTATTTTTTGGATTCTTGAGAATTATATTAATGTTCCTAGTTCATTTAATGACTATAGTATCTATTTTATCTAGGTTTGTGTATGTGCCATGTCCACACACAGCTGAGACATTATGTGAGGTGTTGATGGATACGTTCTTGGAGTGGAATATTGATAGAAAATTGTCTACTTTGACTGTTGACAATTGTACTACCAATGATGCAATGATTAATCTCTTGTTGGGAAAATTTGGAGATGATAATATTTGGTGTAAGAGTTTCTTTCATGTGCGATGTGCTGCCCATATTCTTAACTTGATTGTCAAGGATGGTTTAGATGTCATTAAGTCGTCGATTGAAAAGGTTAGAGATAGTGTTGCTTTTTGGACAGCAACTCCAAAGAGAGAGGAGCAATTTGAAGATGCAGCTCGTCAATTGGGGATTTTTTGTGGCAAAAAATTGTCTCTTGATTGTCCTACTAGGTGGAACTCCACCTATTTGATGCTTGAAACTGCCATACAATATAAGAGCGCTTTTGGCCGTTTAAGACTCAAGAATAACCAATATAAATGTTGCCCGAGTGATGATGATTGGAACTTAGCCATAGATATATGTGAGAGACTAGAAGTTTTTTACAAGGTCACTTTAATGTTTAGTGGGACTAGTTATCCAACTTCCAATCTATTTTTTGCAAATGTGTGTGAGATCAAATTGAAATTGTCTGAATGGGTCGAATGTGAGAATTATGTGGTGATGAAAATGGCCATGAACATGATTGAGAAATATGACAAGTATTGGGAGAATATTCATGGATTCTTAGGAGTAGCAGCCGTGTTGGATCCGAGGTTCAAGATGTCCTTGATTGAGTGCTATTATACAGATATTTATGGGGTTCGTGGTGTTGAGATGATTGAGAATATTAAGACACGTTGTTATGACTTGCTTACCGTGTATGAAGGCAAAAACGACAAGAATCATGGTGAAGCCTCATGCAATCCTCCACCCTCTACGGATAGTGATCTCAAACGATATGCATTGTTTCTTAATTCTAGGAAGAAAGGTAAAATTTCACATGCGAAGTTAGAATTGGATCACTATTTGGAGGAGGAGGTGTTACCGACTTGTAATAACTTTGATATATTAGCTTGGTGGAAATCTAGTGGCTTGAGGTACCCTACTTTGCAAGCCATTGCTAGGGATGTGTTGGCCGTACCGTATCCATTGTTTCATCGGAGTCATCTTTTAGTACCGGTGGTAGAGTGGTCACTCCAAATCGCAATAGACTCCAACCTAAAATTTTGGAAGCATTAATGTGTACTCAAAGTTGGTTGGCGGCCCTTGAAAATGGAGGTAATTTTTTTTTGTCTTATTTTTCATCATGCTTTTATATGCTATTTATCAATCATTGTTTTCTTTTGTATTTTAAGGTGAGGCAATGCCGGGGAATCCTTTTCCAACTATCTACGATGATGATATGGACACCGATGAGTGTCTATCCGATGTAACATGTGTTGATGATTGATCGGGTATTTGAAAGTCATCCATTCATTGATTCTTTCTATTTTCATTTTGATTTGGTATTTCATTTTTTATCACGTATTTTTAACATCTTTGATACATGTCAGGTTTACGATTTTATTGACTGGTTTTGGATGGCATGGAGTATCAAATTGCTGGAGCTTTTGGAAAAGGAGACTCGTTTAAACTACTTTATGATTTTTGTTTGATGTTTCTTGCTACTAGTAATCTAGTTTTGTTCAGACTAGAACTAGTTATCTTGTTTTGTTTAGCTCGAAACTGGAAGTAGTTATTTTGTTTTGTTCATCTTGAAACTATGAGTTTTGTGCTTGAAAATATGATGGTATTAGAATAATGGTTGTTGAGTAGAAGACAACAGCCATGAAATTATATTTGTTATCTTGCATCTTGTTATATATATGATGGCAACATTATCACTTGCTTGTCTTCTGTTTCGGATAAAAAAAATAGTACCTCTTTCATACATATGACAAGTCCATGGATATGGTGAGATATTTTGGTATGGTCTGATGCACAGTTGATGTCTTTCAAACATACATTTGGACACGAATTTTTGGATCCCCAATTCCCCACGGGGATCCCCGTTCCCCGCATTGGGGCGGGGATGGAGGTTAAAAAAAAATCCCCAGTGGAGATTGGGGAGGGGATGGGGATGGGGATTGATATGAGTTTGGGGATTGGGGATGGAGGTAGTGGTATCCACCCCCTACCCTCCCCATGCCCATCCCTAGTTGTGTTGTCTTGTTATGAAAGTTTTCCGCTTTGATTCTCATTGATTGTGATTGTAAGCACGAATGACGGCTCTGGATCAACTCAAGAGATGTTACAAAAGATTGCAACCGGTCCTCAATGTGAGGATGCCTACGTATCCTTAAGAATGAATCAGGTGATGACGTAGTTCATGCATACAATTGTGGCTAGGGTTCACTCGAGTATTTTCACTCTCTTTTTGTGCTCTAACTTTTGCCTAATACTGCCCTTTCGGGTTTTCGGTCTAGCGAGCTCTTTTGATTAATTTGTCTTGAATTTTGCCTAAGCCGCCCGATGTGGGTTTCCAACTTAGCAGACTTGCTCTAATTTTTGTCTGGCACTGCCCGCCCTTGCTGTTTCCAGTCCAGCGAGCTTCTCTCAGGGGTAGTTTCTCTTGAGCTGATCCATGTTGACCAATGTTGAGAATTCGTTGCCGTCAAGATCGATGAGCTGAGTTGCGCTTCCGAACAAGATCTTCTTGATAATGTAGGGCTCTGCCCACTTTGGCGGAAATTTCCCGCGTGGATCGAAAACTGGAGCCCGGATCTCCTTCAGAACCATATCTCTTTCTTGCAGATTCCTGGATTTGACCTTCTTGTTGAAAGTGTAAGAGGGGAAAAACTCACGAAGTTATTTCCTTGCTCTTATGAGATCAAATCCTCTTCTGATGGAGCGACTTCTATCCTGCAACACGAGCAAACTGTCAGAGCACCCCTGCCTCTAGGCGGCAAGGGCCCTCCGATGGCTAAGTTAGTATTGACGAATTGGAGGATAACTGCTATGAGTGTGTTTCTATGACAACGGGTTTTAGCATACCTCTAGTATTTAGGAGTCATCTGCTTATATAGGCGATTAGTTTGCATTTACATTCCTTGTGGAATTCTTCTCTGTATGGAATCCTTTCAAGCTTAGGATTCTTCCTTATTGGGCAGCGTAGTCTACATGATTCTGTATCCTTATTCGATAAGGATTCTTGCCAAGATGGCCGCGTACTGCTCGTTCGGAGCTTTACCCTACATGGGAGTTCGCTTCTTGTTTAGTATGTTGACTGGCTTTCCATCTCTGGGTAAGATTGTGCTTATCTTCGCAAGCTCAACTGATTCTGGGAATATCTCCGAATATTCCCTCCTTTCCTTATCCTCACAAAGTAAGCCTGTTGCTAGGGTTTATCTCACTTTGGGTCGTACCACCTGTGCCATCCGACGAACGGGCTGGTTTGGTTTATTACTGGATTATGGGCGTGGTGGTCGTCGGAGTATTACTCCGTGTCACTTTCCTCGTGCATGTCATGTGGTAGCTCTGGACGAGCTATTCTGTTCGTCTCTTGTAGCCTTTGGAAAATACTCCACACAATTGCTCCCCAGCTTTTGGTCGTCCATGCATGTTCACGCATGACGAGCAGAAGCTTATCGACGAGCAGTTGCTGCTATCTTTATCTTTTCGTACCGTCGCTTTGCTTTGTACCGGTGCGACTGCCACACGTCAGCTGTTGCGCAGTTTTTCAAGCGATAAGTCTGTGCGAGCGTAACTTCCAAGACACCTTTCCGTCCCCGAGTGGCTTTGAATCATTATACCCTTTTAATTACCGATTTGACGTTTCGTAGAAAGGTGTGAGGGCTTTAAACGCTGTCGTTTTGGATGACATCATGAAGAACTGTTTTGAATTTCGAGAAGGTATAAGACGTTTCCTTAACCCTCTTCTTTTTTCTTTCCATATCTGTATTGCATTTGTGTGTGTGTGTGTGTGAGAGAGAGAGAGAGAGAGAGAGAGAGAGGGAGAGAGAGAGAGAGAGAGCTGTTCCGTTGAGAGCCCCATTACCCCCGTGCCTGCTGGTAGTGCTGGATGTGAGTGACTGGGTGATCTGTGGTTTCATACAACACGAACAGATTGTGCTTGATCCTGGCGGGTGGGTCCGCCCGTTGGATCCACTTGGCAAGTGGGGAAGCATCCACGTGGTTGAGGGCTTTTCTAGCAGCTTGCCGGCCCATTTCGCGCCCGTCGTAGTGCTCGTTCGAATCGGACCTCTCATATCGGTCCCTTCCATGTCTCCTTCTTCCCCTGCTATCTGGGGAATCACTCGTGGCCCTTCTCTTCCGCTGGGGGCCCTTCCTGACCGTGGAATCGGCCTTTTTCGGTGAGGGTTCTCTCCCCGATCGTCTCATGTCTTTACTCCTGTCTTGGGATCTGGATTTTAGATTTTCCTCCGCTTGTCGCAAGCGATCCTTCAGATTTTTTTATTGCAGCCACTTCCTGAGCGATCTACCGCCCCAGGTCTGAGACTTCCCGTTCCCTTCGCATAAAGCTTTCTACATATTCCCTGTCTCGCCTCACCCCGAATTTTGTCTTTCTTGAGGCGTGGTGTGGCGGGGAATTCCTCCGTTGATCCCTCTGAGATGGGACGTTCGAATCTCTTTCTCGGGATCTGCCAGGCTGGGAACGTTCCACACGCTCCACCTGGCTCGCCACCCACGCAGGGGGAGGCTTCTTTGGGGCGCTGGGTGGTTCTAGAGAAGGATCCCTCCAGGCCCCACTCTTTTGCGGTGTGCGTAGAGCTCTATCGTCCATGGATGATCTCGGTGGGGGGTTTTTTCCTTGCTTTCCCACAGACGGCGCCAATTGTAAGAGGGAAAAAACTCACGAAGTTATTTCCTTGCTCTTATGAGATCAAATCCTCTTCTGATGGAGCGACTTCTATCCTGCAACACGAGCAAACTGTCAGAGCACCCCTGCCTCTAGGCGGCAAGGGCCCTCCGATGGCTAAGTTAGTATTGACGAATTGGAGGATAACTGCTATGAGTGTGTTTCTATGACAATGGGTTTTAGCATACCTCTAGTATTTAGGAGTCATATTCTTATATAGGCGATTAGTTTGCATTTACATTCCTTGTGGAATTCTTCTCTGTATGGAATCCTTTCAAGCTTAGGATTCTTCCTTATTGGGCAGCGTAGTCTACATGACTGGCTTTCCATCTCTGGGTAAGATTGTGCTTATCTTCGCAAGCTCAACTAATTCTGGGAATATCTCTGAATATTCCCTCCTTTCCTTATCCTCACAAGGTAAGCCTGTTGCTAGGGTTTATCTCACTTTGGGTCGTACCACCTGTGCCATCCGACGAGCGGGCTGGTTTGGTTTATTACTGGATTATGGGCGTGGTGGTCGTCGGAGTATTACTCCGTGTCACTTTCCTCGTGCATGTCACGTGGTAGCTCTGGACGAGCTATTTTGTTCGTCTCCTGTAGCCTTTGGAAAATACTCCACACAGAAAGCGTGTGCGATTCGACGTTGATACCCTTGAACATGATACAAGGCTTTGAGCCTTCTTTCTTTGAATAGCATGAGTTCTTCGAATCTTGCGGTTTGCCATTCAGCTTCCTCGATGTTTGATTCTATCAAGACCCTCAGTGATGGAACTTCAAGTTCAATAGGGAGAACGACTTTCATACCATAAACCAAAGAGTAGGGTGTTGCCCCTGTCGGAGTTCGGATAGTTGTCTAGTATCGCCAAAGTGCTAACGGTAGCTGTTCATGCCAGTTTATTGCAGACTGAATGGTTCTTTCCAGTATTGACTTGATGGTTTTGTTGGCAGCTTCTACAGCTCCGTTAGTTTGCGGCCGATAAACGGTTGACTTGTGGACCTAAATTCCAAAATCTTCGAGAACTTCTGCAGCTCTACCCTTGAAGTGATCCCCATTGTCAGACACAAACGCATGAGGGACGCCATACCGGTAGATGATGTTCTGCTTGATGAAATGAGCGACCTGAACCGTTGTAAGAGTAGTGTATGAGGCAGCCTTAACCCATTTGGTGAAGTAATCGATAGCATCCAGAATGAACTTGTTCCCGTTTGAAACAGCCGGGGTGATCTTGCAGATAACATCAACGCCCCAGGTAGAGAAAGGCCAGGGTGAAGTCATAGAATGCAGCTCCGATGGCGGTATGTGCATGAGATTGGCATGAGTCTGACACTTGTGACATTGTCTTGTATACTCAATGCACTAGGTCTCCATGGTGGACCATTGGTACCCTTGTCGCAAAATTTTCTTGGCAAGCATCGTCCCGTTCATGTGAGGGCCACATACTCCGTTGTGTACTTCTTCCATGATTTTGGTGGCTTATTCGCCGTTTACACACAACTTATGCATTCCGCAATGGGATCTTCGGTATAGTCTGCCCCCGCAAATAATGTAGTGAGAAGCTAACTTTCGGAGAGCGATCTGATCCTTCTTGTCAGTTTCAGTCGGATATTCGCCTTTTTCAATGAAGTTCCAGATGTCGTGGTACCAAGGAAGACCATCGTTAGGCTCATCAATAGCCATGACGTACTCGTAAACGGGCTTGTCCCTTTGTTCAATCATAATTGGTCGGAGCTTGACCCCGTTTGGTATCTCCACCATTGAAGTTAATGTTGCCAGGGCATCGGCGAATCGGTTCTTCAATCTGGGCACATGCGTGAAAGTGACGACCTGGAATCGGGGAATCAAATCATCAAGGTCCTTATGGTAAGGCTTCAACTTGTCTTCATTGACCTTGCAGTCGCCGTTTGCTTGCGAAACTACCAAGTTGGAATCTTCGATCACTTCCAATCTTTTGACACCGATTTCGAGGGCAGCTTCCATTCCCACGATACATGTTTCGTATTCTGACTGATTGTTAGTGACTTCAAAGTTTAGCTTGAAAGCAAGAGGGACGTGTGACCCTTCAGGTGAAATAAGCAGAACTCCGATCCCGAATCCTTTCTGGTTAGCAGCCCCGTCAAAATACAACAACCATACGTCATTGGTCGTGGTCATGACATTTTCATCGAAAAATTTGAACTCCACATTTTTTGGACCTTCTACCGGATGATCGACCAGAAATTCAGCGACAACCTTTCCCTTCACAGACTTTCAAGTCACATACTTGATGTCAAATTCAGCTAGCAGAAGCAACCAGCGTGCCAGCTTACCAGTGAGTGCCGGCTTCTCAAACAGGTATTTGAGAGGGTCCATTCGAGAAATCAGCCTCACAGAGTAGGCCAACATGTAATGCCTTAGCTTTTTGGAAGCCCAAACCAAAGCCCAGCAAACCTTTTCCAAGGAGGTGTACCATTCTTCGCATCCTACCATTTTCTTGCTAATGTAGCAGACTGCTTTCTCACTACCGCCTTTGTCTTCTTGTGCGAGCATGCATCCCTTTGTTGATGGGGTAATAGATAAGTACATGATGAGAGGTTGCCCCGGTATCGGGGGCATTAGCACTGGAGGATTCTGAAGATAACCCTTGATGGCTTCAAAGGCTTTCTGGCACCTGTCATCACATTTGAATGGCACACCCTTCTTGAGTAATTGAAACATCGGCTCGCAAGTTAAGGTCAACTTGGCGATGAATCTGGTGATGAACTGAATTTTCCCGAGAAAGCTTCACACTTCCTTTTCCGTTCGGGGTGGCTCCATCTCGAGAATAACCTTGATTTTGGAAGGATCTATCTCGATTCCTCGTGTTGTGATCATGAATCCCAACATCTTCCCAGCTGTGACTCCAAATGTGCATTTCTCAGGATTGAGACGCAATCGGTATTTGGGAATCCTTTCGAAGAATTTTCTGAGTGCTGGTAAGTGCCCTTCTCTTTCCTTGGCCTTGACGATCATGTCGTCCACATAGACTTCGACTTCCTTGTGGATCATGTCATGTAGTAATGTTGTGGCTACCCTCTGATAGGTTGACGTGGCATTTTTCAATCCAAAGGGCATGACCCTGTAACAGTAAGTGCCTCATTCTGTTGTGAAAGTAGTTTTCTCACGGTCTTCGGGAGCCATGAGAATCTGGTTGTATCCTGAGAAACCATCCATGAAAGAAAGGAGCGCGTGCCCTGCGGTATTGTCCATAAGTACATCTATGTGCGGTAATGGGAAATCATCCTTAGGACTGGCCATGTTCAAATCCCTGAAGTCTACACAGACTTGAATTTTTCCGTTTTTTCTTGGGGATAGGAACGATGTTTGCAACCCACTGATGGTATTCCGTTACCATCAGGAACCCAACATCTATTTGCCTTTGGAGGAATTGGCCTGAGCTTGATTGTAGGCGTTGGGTCCGAAAAGGGTATTGCTGTTACCAGAGTAGACTCGTTTAGGCCGAGAAACATATTCTTCTTTATCAAATATGCCAGTGCGGATTGCGTCTTCAACAGCAAGGCCGGCTTCATAGAAGGTTTTGAAGTCGGCGGAGGTCTGAAAGACCACCAGGTGTTTAGCAAAGTCTGGTTCCAAGTTTTGGGTGATAATCTTCATCTGTTCCTTCTCTGGAGGCGTATTTATCATTTGTGAAGCCTTTCCTCTCTCCAGCGCTTAACAAAGTCGGCGAAGGACTCGTTCTTTCCCATCTTTGTAGAATCTAATTCCCGAATGGTCATTTCCAGCTGGATGTTGTAGTTATACTGAGCCACGAATGCTGCCCCAATGTCCTCCCAAGTCTTCTTCTTTGAATTGTCTAAGTTCAGAAACCATCGGAGGGCAGGTCCCGTCAGGGTTTGCTGGAACATCTTAGCCATGGCGTTCTTCTCCACATCATACATGGATAAGGTACCCACGTATGTTTGCAAGTGTGCTTTTGGATCACCGCTTCCATCAAACTTATTCCAGTCAATTGGCTTGAACTTGTCATGCAGCTTAGCATTAGGGAACAAACATAGCTTTTCCATGTCAATGCCAGTTGCTGCGATCTTTTCTTGTTTCTGGACTGATTCCTCAAGTTTGGTTACCTTAGCCATCATGGTTTCCATCTCTGGATGGTTCTTATTATTTGATGATTCCCCAGACATTGCTGAGAAGTGAAAGGTTATGTCTTGAATCATGATCATCATCTGAGCCATTTGCTTGTTGTTGGTGGTTCGTTGATCTTCCATAGCTTCCTTGAGAATATGAACCTCGGTCTTCTCTGTCTGTTCCGTGGTCTTGGCCATAACTGAAAGGCAAGCTGATTGTTCTGCTCTTGATTCAGTTCGGCTTAATCGTTGTTGGGGAGTTCGAGCCCAACTAGGTGCATGAGTGTTCTTGTTTTTGCCAATGGTTATGTACTGATGGTATGAACAGATTAAATTATACTATACATGCAATCTATTTACATGAATGAATGAGGTGTTATGCATGATGCAAGATTGCCCCAATTTCCTTTGATTTTGCTGAATATGTTGAAAGCAACGGCCGGACCGAGGTTGCCTACGTTTCCCCGTAGAGAGGAATCAGGCCGTTACGTAGTTCGGGACTACAATTTAGCTCTCAAATTTTATAAAAAGATGTCTTTTTTCATTGATCATCCTAGCATGGAGTGATACAAAAGGGTTCCGATAGACGAGAAACAGACTCGATAAGCAAAGCACAGGCTATTACAGACTCGGTAAATAACCAGTACAAAAAACAACAACAGACTCAATAAGCAACTGCAACAGACTCGGTAAGAGACTTAGACTACAGAAATGGCATTCAGACCAAGCAACTGATGCTGGCTTTTATTTCAAAAGGGCCATTGACAGCTTGATCACATCTGGTTGTAGTGCGCACTTCCACTTGTTCAGGCTACGGCTTCATGGGATAGGATGAGTTGGAGTTACCGGCCTGGATGGCGAACTGGCTTCACCGATCTTCTGCTTTCCTTTGCAGGCTCTAGCCTTTTCTTCCTGCTGTTTCTCCCAAGCATACTGTTCTTTGAGCTGGTGGGGGGACATGCCCTCATTGTTGCAAAGACAATTCTCATAACAGTCACCACAGTCACACTCGTCCCAGTACTTATGGCCAGTGACTGGGTCAGCAAAGTAGTATACTGGGTTACCCTCTTCGTTAATGTACTTGACTGGTGGCATAGTGCAGAAGTCTCCGTCATCGTCCTTGTACATGATAGTGATCTTGTCTGGGAGCACCCTTGGGCTGCTGTCTGGAGTGATATGGAATTTCCAGCCTGGTTGGCTCTCAGTGCTGTCCCACTGATTCGGTGTGTCTGACTGATTGGGTTCAATGATCTGATCGACCCATTTGTAGAGCTTTTTACCTTCAGGGGTCTTCTCTTCAGGCTTGGGGGTCTTGCACTCCTCAATGATCCAGATAGGGGCGTTGTGGTGAGTGGTGAAGGTAGACTTGAGTCTCTTGTTGCTTGGGTGGTTAGCCAATGTTTTCTGAGAAAAGGAATACTGGTTTTAATTGGAAAAAAAGCAGAGCCTATTTGCAGTGATTTTTTTGAAAAACGGAATTTTTGGGTATTCAGCCTAACCAGAGATTATTGGGGCAATCCTCAGGTGAGTGGAGTGATATCCTAGGGCCAACCTAATTTGTGTATGCATGCAAAATGAGAGCAGTATATACAAAAGCGGTAAACAGGTAGCATGTTGACAGGGTATAGGAAAACAGTAAACACGTAACAGGATATATCACATAATCCTACCCCGTGGGTCCTCTCATAGGTTGGAAGGTTCTACGACTATCTATATGCAAAGGCCGGTTTTGGTTTTGGGGGTTCGCCAAACTAGAGCCAATATTTGCCTCCCTTGAGCCAAGAGTACTGACATGGCAAGGGTAGTAACAGCAGGCTGACTCATCATCATCCAAGGTTGCCGAGAATCCTGGGATGTCCTAACACCAGCAAGCCAAGTAGGGTAACTAGGACGCAGCGGCGGGGCTAGTAACCATGCACGTGCAATGCAAAAGTTTAACAATAAACTTTTCAAAAATCCCACATATATTTTTCAAGTTTGGCTCGCTTTTTAAATTAATCAAAATATCGAAATTTTACCCAGGCAAACAACCGGGAAAGCTCCAGTCCAGATTGATCGGGCTCTCACCCTGACATCATTCCTTTCTCCTACAGCGTGAAACATGTATTTTGTGTCAAGCTTTCAAGGGTCATTTTACAAGTGTAAAATGTCAAAATAAAGATTAATTAAAAAAATATCGATCCCCAGCGGAGTCGCCAATTTTGTGGACGGTGCCACTTTCTTCCGTTTGTTTTGAAAAAGAGGCGATCTGGGAAAAAGGAAAAATTTAGAATCGCCACCCGGGGTTTAATTTTTGAAAAATGTTAGGTACCCGAGAAACCGTTTAGAAAAAGTAATGACTCTTGTGCCGCGGAAAAAGGGTTTGATCTGCGAAAAATAGAGATTTGGGTTCGGGAGCCAGGTTACCCGCGGGGAAGGTTTTGTTCGAAAAATGCACCCCGCGTGCCCGAAATTTTCCGGTCTCTACTAAATATTTATGGGAGTTTTCTGAAAAGGTTTTACTAAAAACTTTGTTTCACATAAACAGTATAAAGAGATAACATGCTCAAAGGAAACAAATAATGATAATAGATCACGTAATACACAATCAAATGCAAGAAAATCAACCAAGAGGGGATGTAAGTGCAAAAATAGAAAGTAAAAGGGGTCGACTGTAATTTAACCCCTCTGGGTTTTTTCAAAAATAGAGCATCGCGTTCCAGAAAATAGAGGAATCAAAATATTTTCCCATTGATGCCGTACGACATCCAAAACCATACCGCACGGTGCATTCTGAATGCCGTACGATGCCTCTGTACACCATATTTTTCAAAAAAAAGTTTTCATTTTGTCCGATTGAAACTAATCTCTATTTTTATAAAAAC